>BMAO01032423.1:0-21374 GCA_019973975.1 Trichonephila clavata | reverse complement strand
GGTAAGAAATGAAAAGAGTGGCAAAAACATGCCATTACTGTTTCTTACGGTTGTCAGTCCAGGAAGCGTTGGGTTCATAGGAGGTGGATAATGAAAAGACTCTCCAAAGAGCAAAAATAAATAAAATTAAATTAAAGAGTCTGAGTAAAGAGAAAATCTCTCCCGAACCAAAACTGGCAAGGTAAAAAACTGAAGCAGGGGGAGGTGCTTTGGAAATTGGGGGGTGGGGAATTTAAAGTGCCTAGGGCACCGGTGAGTTTAAAAACGGCCCTGACGAGGTTCATCCCCAATCGCCCTCTCGTGTTACTTTATAGTACGACGTTAATAAAATTATTTGTTAATATCGATCTGAAGTAGCTTGTTGTGTTTTATTATTAGAGAACCTCCCTGTCCAGTTCAGAATTTTAATACTCTTCTACTTTTCGATTTAACTGTAGCTACACACCTTTTTAACTTACATCATTAAATATATGTGAAAAGTTTCTTAGCAAGTTCATTATTCTACAGAAAAATAATATCTCTAACTGCTTGTGATAAATTTTAAAAAAATATTCGAATCACGAAAAAAAAGTTAACTATTATTTAAAAAAACATTAATTATTGTATGTCTAATTATACAAACTATATATATATATAGTCAGGGACGTCTTAAGGCATGGGCCAACTTGGCCAGAGCCTCGGCCACAATGGGGGCCTCGTCTCGTTAAAAAAGCCCAAAATTTCTCAGCCAAAAAAGATCATGATTCGAATAATTTCGAAAGGTCAAATGTTATTTACGGTTGTATTCTCTGAAAAACTGGGAATTTAGGACAGTATGTCAACTGGCCCCATGTGATGACCGTCGTCAACGTAAAGGCCTAGGCCTACCACCATACACCATCATTACTCATTCAGTCAAAAGGCGGTAGGTGCGATTGTAAGACATGCACATTTGTTTGTTTCGGTTTATTGTTTATACGAGTTTTTGACAACATATGCTAAGTACTGTTTACTTTTAATGACCACAGATGGGGTCTACATTTGTGTAGGGGCCCTAAGCCTACTTTTGCATAGAGGCCCAGGGCCACAAGAAGTCTTAAGACGTACCTGTATTTATAGTTATCCTATATTTAAAAATTTTTAAAAAATAAAATGTTTTAAAAAAACTTGAAATTAATCAAAAAATATTTTTCTGAAAAGTTTCAATCAGATCTTTTAAAGATCCTATTAGAGAAAATTTAATACATATCTTATTAATAACGCCAACTGTAATTGAATTTGTAAAAATAGTTATAGTTGAGAATTGTACCCTAATACAAGCGGGTTCACGAATAAAATAGGTTTAGCATTGCGAAAGTTTGATTTTTGTATCGTACCAGAAAATAGTCCACTTAAATTACGACGAATCAAATATAAACACTTTCCATTATAAAAACAACAAAGAAATTGCAAAAAAATATAAGAATGAGTCAAAGCTTTGATGCTAGTACATTAAATGTGATAGTAAAAAACACGTTATTTATTTCGTACAATTTTATATCTCTTAGTGACGAATACGCGGGTTGTAGGGTTTTTCTTCACACACACACACACCACACACACACACACACACACACACACACAGGATTTTTAAAAAGACTGCATTCTCTCTATTTGACATATAATACTTATTTAATATTTATCAACTAAAAACGCAGGCACATAAGTTAAGTATTAGAAATATTCCAAATCCTTTTTTTAGAACTATTTCTCAACGTAATCTCAAAATGATAATGATTTTTAAAAAAATATTTTTGATCGTTTGCTTTCATATGCGTCGTTTTCGTTTCTGAATAACATTTCAGAGAACAGTTATATATATATATATATTCACCCACCACCTCATTATTTCTAATTCGTATCACGCACAATTCCTTTTCTGTACACGGCATTTCAAAAATTATTTGCGCAGTAGAGAGGACATTGCACAATCAAATATGCAGCAGTTCCATGCAATTCTCGTAATTTTTATTCGAAAAACGCTTTTGCTACCTGGTGAATTAGTGTAATTGGCTTAATATGGTTATGTTCTTTTTAGAATGAGAACATGCAAAATACATGAATAAGAGCATAGTCGTTTAATTAATGGGTTTCCGACATTCAATTGAGGAGAGATGTGGTTATTATGTCTTTTTTGTCAGATCATCTCAAATAATAAAAAAGATTCATTCTCGTTTGACAGTACGCTTTTACAGAGAATATATTGTTTGGAAATCATGAAAAATAATGCTTGCATTATGTATTAGATCAGTGATTCACAACCCCCGGGCCGTGGATCAAATGGTACCGAGCCGCCCAAGGAACATTAAACTATTTCCATTTATTGTGGTGTATTTCTCTCGGGTTTATGTGCGTCTTTCCCAGGAAATCACTTTATATTTATTTTTCAATTCCTACTATTATGTAGCTCACTCTCTCTCTATATATATTTATTTTTATATATATGTATCTTGTTCAAATATTCAATCATTAATAAAATACTTTCTATTCATCCAATTAAGTTCAAATAATTTTTTAAACTTGTAGTGGATGACACTTGATGTTAATACAGTTTTTTCAAACATTAATTCATTAATTACCGGTTAATTAAATGAAATTAATTACAGGTTTCGACGCCTATTTAGATTCGTCGCCATTGTTGTAACAATGTAACTGTTAAAACAATGACAAAAGTTGGCGTCGAAAACCGGTCTCTCAGCCTAACTAGCCTAACCGGGTGTGCATTGTTATAACAAGATATATATATGTAATAACTTAAATTATTTTATCAACTCCTAATTCGAATATCCTTTATTCATGACATCTAATTCATAAATCCTAATACTCTATTTCGAAACGCATCTCTTTCTCAAGCATTAAAAACATATTGGTTTATTACTGATTCTTTAGACCTTGAAATTTGATAGTTTTATCGGCGATTCCAAGAAATATAGGATCATTAATGGTTTTCATGCGCTTTCAGTAATAGGGATTAATATTCCCTAAACAATGATGTCATTTCTATAAATAACTAGTTATTCCCTTCACCTAGACACGTGACTGTATTTTTTACAATGTGTTTTCCCCGGTTCTTCCCTATATATAAATACGTGCTAATTGAATATTCCCTCTCTTGTATTTTTGGATGAGCCTCTTTCTAATTTTTCGGCCACGACCATTTCATCACTACTAATTAAAATGAAAATTTTCCTACTGTAAATATATTGCATATATATATATAGGAAGAGAGTGAACTAATAATATGAATTGAAAAAAGAGCATGATTTGTCTGCATTGTTGTAACAATGCACACCCGGTTAGGTTAGTTCGGCTGAAAGACCGGTTTTCGACGCCAATTTTTGTCATTGTTTTAACAATTGCATTGTTACAACAATGGCGACGAATCTAAATAGGCGTCGAAAACCGGTAACTAATTTCATTTAATTAACCGGTAATTAATGAATTAATGTTTTAAAAAACTCTATTAACATCAAGTGTCATCCACTACAAGTTTAAAAAAATATTTGAACTTTGTGACGGATCTATACGCGGCCTCTAACTAACTCTTTAAGGGAAAGAATTATTTCAACCAACTTTCACCGAAGGTAAGAAAACATGAATATGCAAATTAAGTTTATTATATAAATTCTGTGTTCGAGAGTTTGAAGTGAGAATCTAAGATTATTAAAGTGAGAATTGAAGCTTTCCAAAGTGAGGATCGCTCGGATGTGAAGTGATCAAACCAACTATTAGTGTTCAAGGCCTCATCTATAGAATTTTTGAATTACAAGAGTTCAGGTACTGTCCTCATTATTTTAATAGAAGTTAGAGTGTAAATTGTTAGTGCGCGTCCGAGTTAAAAACGAGCTTGTATAAGTTATCGTAGAAATTAATTGAATGTCCGTAAATACTATCCCCATGCTATCTGGTCTCACCTTCGCGCTCTAGTTGTTGATCAAAACTATCTTAATTGGATTATTATAGTGTCTGTGTTGAATATTGAGACAAATAAACAATTTTAGTGAATCATGTCGTCTGATCAATTAGTTCCTCCCACACATCTAGCTGGGTCTAAGAGTAGACAAGGGGGGGGGATTACAACTTGATTGGATGAATAGAAAGTATTTTATTAACGATTGAACATTTGAACAAGATATATATAGGGAGAGTGTGAGCTAATAGTAGGAATTGAATAAACTTTAGGGAGATTATGCGCGATAAATTTATCTTTGGTTTATCACCTTCTTTATAGTTTAACTAACTACTATTCGTATTTCCCCTAATTTCCTTAATTCACGCATTCATTTGTGGAGTGAGTATTAACTTCACACTATTCAGCTACACGAGGGCTTTTGGCGACGGATCCCGTCATTTTAAACCATGGTCAAGTGACGAGGACGACACCTGAGCTGGCACCCCACTCTCCAAACTTTCACACCACACCAACGGCAGGATGTTTGAGCCACAACATATTTGCATGCATCGGCCCCTCTGCACGGCGGGTCTTCTGTGGTACTAGGCTCGAACTCATGACATGCATGCCATGAGTTCGTGATCTTGACCACTAGGCTACCGCTGCCACTACAGATATATGGTTGCTTACGGAATAATAATATCGCACCGTGCATCAATGAGTGTATACTTAAAATTTTTTGTTTGATGTTTATTTGATGTTGATAAAATGTAATTCAATTTATCGAAATCATATTCCTCACTTGATGGGTACAGAGGTTTCAGCAAATCATTGGAATAACAATGAAAATCAAGGAAGAACTGATGCTTAGAGTAATACAAGAAATGTTGAAAAATGTTCTAACCAAAGTAAGAATTGCCTTTTTGATTGATATTTTATTAACCTTGCTGTTAGAAACAACACCAC
This sequence comes from Trichonephila clavata, assembly GCA_019973975.1. NCBI lineage: Eukaryota > Metazoa > Arthropoda > Arachnida > Araneae > Nephilidae > Trichonephila > Trichonephila clavata. Next base: position 16,498 of record BMAO01032423.1, on the reverse strand, counting down.
ACTGTCCTTTTGAAGAAAAAAAAAAACTCAAATATAATTTCGTAAAAATGATTCTAGCATTATTACGGGTTTATCCACGTATCTCCTAATAATCCTCTTGGGGAAAATCTTTCTTTAAATATGATTCAATTGAAAACTTTCCTCGAAGAAGACGCGTATGCAAATTATGTCGTGTATTTAAGCATTAACTTTCGGGTTCGACGAGAGAGAGGTTAGAAGATCTATGATAGCAGTGAGGATTAAGTAAGGTAATAGAAAAGAGACGAAAGTTTGCAGTAGATTGTCTGCTTAATACTTAAGATTGAGGATTTGTCAATTAGATAATTAAATCGGATCAGCGTTGGCTTGAAGCAATTTTACTTAGAACGGATCTTCAATTATTTGGAATGTGTACGGCTAAGACATTCCTAAAGTAAGTTATTTAATTTATAATTAAATTTATTTATATCGTCTTTTTCGCTCTTGTTCCCATAATTAGTTTAAGGTGCATTTCCTAACTTGGGTTGTTCAAGTTTGTTAGGTTGTTGAGATTGTAAATAAATTGCGTTTGTTTTGAATATGGCTAATATCTTCCTTCTAACTCTTGTACACTGTGATGATTGGAGAGACCAACCATTACAACGTTTTATATCTGAATTTTATACATTTTATTTTATTATGTAGCATTTCTCGATAGGGACTACCTACTTTTTACAAAAGTGTTCACGAATGGAATAAAATTAAATCATAAAACCATGAGATTTTTCACATGGCATTCTTTATGGTTTAGCTCCTTAATAAATAATTCCATTTTACGAATCATGCTGCCAAGCATTATAATTCCATTATATATTACTGTAACATAACAATATATATTTAAAAGTTAGGTAAACAAAGTAAGAATAATTTTCCTCCCAATACGTTATTTTTGCTCGTAAAAGAGTTAAGACGTATTCGTTTATGATACCTGTAAATTGAAAAAAAAAAAGCTTTCTGGACATTCACAAATTAAGCAGTAAGATTAATTTTTCTCATTCATTATATAACAAAAAATTTCCCTGTGCGACTGAAATGCATTTAACATAATAGTATACGAATATAAATAGTTTACACAAGATTGATAATCAAGTGACTCTAACCCTAAAATTAAAAAAAAAAGAAACTTCTATTTCCCTTTTAAATTTATAATTATGATGCGGTTAGAAAAATCAGGGTAATCAGAATTGTTAACATCTAGGCCAGCGATACTCAACCTGCGCCCACCGGGCCATTTTAAGTGCCCGGTCATGGCCCATTGCTCTGAAAAATTCATTTATTTATGAAAATTTGGTGGAAAATTCTTTGTTAAAAAATTAAATACATCAATTTTGCTTTTTGTTATCGATGTCGTATGGGTGCGAATTGATATTTTATTTCTGATTAGTGATATACATATATAATAGACAACAGTGTGGAGTAGCGACCATTTTATGAGTTGAACTAACGTAACAATTTTGCTTTTTGCTGTCGATGTCGTATGGTTGCGAATTGATATATTTCTTTTTTGATTAGTGGTAATAGACAACAGTGGAGTAGCGAATATTTATGTGTGGAATAATTTTTAACTATCTTTCATATCTTGCAAGTGAAAATATTCGAAGAAAATAGATTGTTTCAAGACGATTGGGAAGTTGACTATTATGTTGTGAAAAACAAGCATGGTTCAGTAATTGTTGGATTTGTCAAGGAAGTGTATTTAAAAAATACCAATAAACAGAGGAATTGTTCAATGACACTTTTCTTCGAAGATCTTTTTTTTTAAGAGATGATATAAATAGGCTTTCTTGAATAATCTTTACAACAGCAAAAAAGTGTTTTGTCAGTGTTAATGTCACAGCGATAACGGAGGCACCCTATGAAATTTGTTATATCATTGGTAATCATATGAAACCGTTTACTAATGCAGAAATTGTGAAAGAGTAATTCTTAAATGCTTCCAATTTAAAAAAATTCATTGAAAAAAAAATATAAAAATAATAATTAAAAAAAGCAAAACAGGAGTTTTTATAATTTTATAAATTTTCACCTTTCAAATTTTCTGTGTTATCTTAGTCTTAAAAAAAGCATCTCTCCCCTCCATTAATTCTCATGTTGCGGCCCGCGTGAAATAGCTAACATATGTATGGCCCGGCAGAAAAAAAGGTTGAGTAACCCTGATGCTAGGTGGTAAAAAAGAAAGAATAAAGGAATTTGCCTTATTAAAAATATTGCACACATGATTATCAGTAATATCAAGAAATATGAAGAAAAGTATTGCGATATTTTTAAAGCGATCTATTTTATACATTATTAAATAATACTGGGGTTTGATTATTTTGCAATAAAAAATAATCGAGTATTTTAAGTTAAATTAGAACATATAATGTATATAAATATAATAAATTTTTCAGTAAAATACTATAAATATAACATAAAGCTAAACAATATATAGAAGTATAACAAGACAGTATATATTATCGTTAAATAGCCACAATAATATATTTGAAAACTTTAAGTCTTAGGAACTAAATTGTAGGTTTAGACACTTTTAAGGCGCCAGGGTCACTGGGCTGAAAAAGAAAAAATAATGTATGAAAAATATTTGTAAAATTGCAAATAATTTCTAAAAATGTAAAAAATAAATATTATTGTGCAATAGAAATCTACTTATAACCACAAATGATAAAAGAGATTAAAAAGCCATAGAAGAATTGAAAAATAAGAAAAGAAATTAACCTAAATTGCAAAATGCAAAGCAAAATCATTAATAAGAATCCTCTAAATGGCAACAGGTAAGCAAGTCCACAAGAAAAGATTTTAAAAAAATAATTACCGTAAAATCCGGCGTATAACGCGCACTTTTATCACAAAAAAATAAGATAGAAATTGACGGTGCGCGTAATACGACGGGTATAAAAATGAGAACTTAGAAATAAAAAAAAAATATAGAAATGATTACATAGAAAAAAAGATATACTTCTATCTAGTATTCACATCGCAATATTACTGGCATATTTAAAGAAATAATCACCTTTCCCCTATAAACTGTAAAGGATGTGTGTAATTGTAGAAGTAGTTATGGCAGTAGCTATTAATCTATTAAATGTCTTGGGGCAATACCTCGATATAATTGACATTAAAACATATAGTTTATTACACTGAAAATAAAAAACATAAGAGCATTACACGCAAGGTGTAGCTACCGCCGTATGAATGATACGGGCCTCATGATACAGGAGCCGCAACATATGTAAGGAAAAATTGCTAATATATTAAGGGCCCAAAAAGGGCGTGCAAGAAATTTTGATTTGGGTCGCACTCAGGTCTAAATATGCCATTGATTATACACGTATATTTCAGGTTTCTTCGTAAAATAGGGGTTGCGCGTTATACGACGAATAAACTAAAACATTAAAAAATCAGAACGTCTTAAGGCATGGTCTAACTGAGCCTGGGCCCAGGGCGTCTCCCACAGTGGGGGCCTCTTTTCGTTCTCGACTCATTCTAATAAGATTATGATCCGAATAACTTTATAATCAAATATTATTCCCGTACATATTCTCCGAAAACCAGAGAACTTCAAACTGCATATCAACTGCAAAAGTGGCAAGACTATTATTATGAGATGACCATTGTCCATGTCTAGGCAAGGGCCTAATTCCATAAACAATCTTTCAACTCCTTTAGTCAAAATGCGGCCATCGGTCGAGTCGGTTTGTAAGATTATGAGTCGGGCACATTAGTTTCAAATTTCTGCCTGTTCGTGTATTTGACAATGTATGCTATATACTGTGTACTTTTAAAGATCACAGGTAGGGCCTACTTTTGCGTAGGGGCCCGGGGCCTCAAAGAGTCTTAAGACATCCCTGTGAAAAATGCAACTTGAAAGTATGGGTGCGCATTATACGTCGGATTTTACGGTATATAAGTAATTTTATAATTGAAATATAGAAAAAGAATGGAAATAATGAAGCTATAACGATTCACCTAGCTTATAAAAACAACAAACACGAAGAAAAAAATATTTGTGCAATCATAAAATGATCTGAATATACCAGGATCAAATAATGCAAAATAATTTATTTTGATTTAATGTAAAAGGAACGAGTACTGAACATGGTACACGCCCTTGAAGCATTTTTCAAACAAAAAAGGTTCCATGTTTATGATGTTAGAACACATTCTAATACGATATTAATTAATAAACACAAACTAGATTATTTCCATTTTCCTTACATTTTGACATAATACTTACGATGAAGCTTCTATATAATTAAATTACCTCTGAAGTCGCGAATGCATTCTTTGTCTTTTTCTTTGCAATGTTAAACAAAATAAACTATTTTTCTAAAAGTGAATTATCTATTGATCTGTTTGGGGTGCCTCCTCAGGGAGGGTGTCGAATCCTAATCGATCAGATGTCCTGAGATTGCAACATTGAGGGGATACGCGTTTTCGCTTCCAGGGCAGCCAGATAAGGATGGGTTTTGAAACTAATATTGTCCCAAAATGAAAATATGTTTACTACTATGTCTGAGAGGGTAGAGATCGTCTGCGGTGTTCGTCCAGACGGCAGGCGAGTCGACCAAAACAGAAAATCGTCTGATCGGGGACGACGAGGGGGAGGAATCCACTATGCACTTCGCAATAGCATTTCGGTCGATCCGTCTCGACTGCGATTATTTGGAAAGGGAAAAGAAAAACCCCTTTTAGAATATGCAGGTATGCATGCTATGCAACCGATAATGCATTCGTATATTTGTTTGTTATGGAGAACAACAATGAAAGATAAATTGCGCGATTACGAAGGAAATTTAAATTTATCTTTTAATTTTGTGGAATGGTTAAGAGGTTTTTCCGCTTAGATTGAGATTTTTTTTGATGACGTTTCAGCAATTTTTTTCATATATTAACTAATTTATTTTTTGAGGCTAATGGATTCTTCTCCACACTTCTACTGATTTCATCAAAACATCGAGAATTGATTATCTTTTTTAAAAAAACTTTTAAATCCAACAAGGATATAAAAAAATTTTAAGTCAATTCCTACTTAAATCAACAAAACAAAAATTCATTTTAGTTACTTTTTATTAAATAGTTACAATTAATATAATATGTATATGCTTATGACAGAATCGCAACATTAAGTGGCAATGAATTTTTATTAATTACATTAAAGTATCGTATTGTCATCCAAAACAATCGTGTATACAAAATTTCAGTTCAACTGAATGCTTTGAAGCGTGAGAAAAAAAATCTTTTAAAGTTTGACCCAAGTCACTAAAAAGGAAGCCAACGTGGCTGTATCTGTAATTCTTTAAATAATTATTTTCATTATCAATTATTATAATTAAATTATTGTATTGTTTCCAAAACAATAGTGTATATAAAATTTCAGCTCAAATGAGTGCTTTAAAACGCGAGAAAAAAACCTTTTCAACTTTGACAGAAGTCGCAAAATGTCGCAAGCAAAATGTTGCAACGTGGCTGTATTTGTAGTTCTTTGAATAATTAGTTTTAATCAATTAATTTTTATTAATTTATTAAAAAACTGTATTGTCATCCAAAATTAGTGTGTATATAAAATTTCAGCTCAATTGGGTGCTTTAAAATGCCTTTTTTAACGATTGAAAATTTGAACAAGATAAATATAGAGAGTGTGTGAGCTAATAGAGTAGGAATTGAAAAGAAAGAAATTTGGTTCAGTGAGTCTAATAACGTCACACTTAAAGCAACACGAAAACTATTGGCGATGGATATCATAATTTTACTCCACTATCAAACGACGAGATCGTCACCTGGACGGTACCCCATTTTCCTAACTTCCACACCACAGCAATGTGATGACTTTAAGGCACGACCGATTTAACGTGCATCAGACCCTCTACACTTTGGGTTTCAGTGGCATCAGGACTCAAATTTGTAACTCGACAACACCGGCTTCGAATCTGTGAGGATGACCACTAGTCTGAACTGAACTGAACTCAGTGGTGCAACAGTCCATGGGGGCCAAGACCTACAGTGCCTATATCAGTTTACGTGACCTTAGGCGCTGGGGTGCGTAAGCAGATGTTTCGGTTAAGTGGTCAGTCTGACACAAAACCCTCAGTTTTCAGTTTCCAAGCCCAAGCTTGGGATTCATTTATCGACCTACTGAAGGGATGAAGGCTGAGTCGATCTTGCCCAGCCCGGATTTGAGCCCCGGACCTGTGGTATGGAAGCGTGATGCACTTCCACTTAGCCACTGGGCTTCTGACCACTAGACTATCGCGGCCATAAAATTTGAGTCAAGTGGTGAGGAATGGATGACCGACCACTTCGCTATAATTTCTGTACTGTTCCAAGCCAATTCTTCACTCCGCGAAGGCAATGTGACCCGAAATATTACGCTATTGGACTCGACATACTTTGATTTGATTTTGATTTATGTCAGATTTAAACGTCTCAACAAATTACTGGAAGCTGATTCTGTAATTTGTCTCACGATTAAATAAGGCTATATTCGACTCAAAATTAAGTTCTACATTTTCTCCACCTCACAAAGCATGCTAGTAAAGACTATATATATATATATATTATATATATTTATAATCGGCACATTTTTTGAAATTAAAAACAACGAATAGGTTATCTAGATGAGAGATTGAGATATTTCTAATTAAAGACGGTTATGACCTTCAAGAATAATTGCCCTCATTCACTACAACTCTGAAAGATACCAGAGAACATAAACATTTTTAAGCGCTTTTATATTAGCTTCAACTGTATGTAACGGAATCTTTGAACTGGATTTTTACCCACTTTAAAAGGTCAGATTAATTCAAAATTTTGCACACTTGTCAAGGACCGATAACAATACAATAATTTAATAATTTTGTTCCATTGTACTGATCAGGTTCATCAGAATTAACGATTTCCCATTTCTAGATTTGGCAACTAATTTCAGATCCCACTTCCAGATTTCGTGACTAAAAAATTAAGTTACAACCCTAAAGCGAAAACGTTCATGGTTACTACAAATACAGTTTCTAATCTATAGTTTGATCCACAATAAAAGGGTATTTTTTAGTTTTTAAACTATCATTTATTATTTTATTACTTCTGAGTTTATGATTAAAGCACACGTGGTCAACGTTTCACACGAGGAAACTTTGTGTCAGTCAACTTGTTTCCTGTCACCATTCCTCTAGTGTGAATAGGGGATAAAATTCCTTTTGCACGCGGGCACAAAGTTGACTGAAAGGGAGTTTTATAACGAAGTTTATAATTTCATCGATGCAATGATTGATTCCGAAGTAAAAAGGTTTCTCTATTATCAGTACACAAGTAGAGGGAATACTTATAACAATTAAGATATTTCTTTATCACACTACTATCGTATTAATATAGTGCAGGCGGGGGGGGCAATCTTTTTGGGAAGAGTGCCACTATAACTTTTTAAAATAAATTATGCGTGCCACTTCCAACTTTTCCAAATATTAAACAAAGAAGATAAAAAGGTAAAAGAACTGTACTTATTATGAGATTTTCACGCAAATAGCACATGTTTTAATGCATGTCTTTGTAGTGAAAATTTAAAATAATGTTCTAAAAGTGACTAAAATACTACTTAAGCTCCATTGTTAATAAACTTTTTACAGGTTCAGTCAGTAAGTTAGGCATAAAATAAAAAATAAGAAATTCAAAACATTTAATTCTAAATAATTATTAAAACCGTCAGTACTTACATGATGTGGATTTTGAAATTGTACTTTTCCCCTCCAATCATGTTTATTAGGATTAGCTCTTGAGATACTAACAAAATTAAGTTGTTTTTTGGTGCATATCAGCTAGTTTTGAGAGATACTTTGTTTTTATATTCATAATAGAAAATAGTTATTCACAAACATGCTGATCTAAATTTTGAGGGGAAGTGGGGGAGGTGACTAAAATAGCCGCATTTAAATAAAATTGTAAAAATTTTTTTATTCACTATTATTTTTTTCAAAATTTTCAATAAGTCTTCGCGTGCCGCTATGACAACTCTACGTGTCACACTGTAGCACGCGTGCGCGGGTCGCCCATCTCTTATATAGTGTCACCACAATTCTATAGCCATTCGAGAGGCGATATGGTTTTACAAATTAAGGAAGTGTAAAAATAACGGCATGTTTGTTTTTTGTAGAAATAAAGTTGAATACAAAATTTAGATATTCTATATATTTTTATCATTTCACCTATAAAAATTTATTACTTCAGGTGCCGCCCAGCCAGTATGGTGGTTATGTCCTTCGGCTTGTTACCGAGTGGGCTCGGGTTCCCGCCTCGAATGGAAAGCAGCGAACCCCTTCTGTTTATGCTGGATGTACACCTGCATGAAACACACGTCAACAACAACATTACTTTATGTATGAATTTTATTTAAGTATTCAATCAGGAAAGTATCAATCATAAATCATCGCCGAATGTATTAAGTGTATTTATCCATATCTTATTATTAAAGAAGTAACGATTAGGTTTATACACAAAAAAAGTTTTTAACAACATTTTAGATCAGTAAAAGGGATACCAGTGACGGATCGCGTAATTTTGAGGATTAACAAAGATAACAAGGCTGATAATTTGACTCCAAGCGAAGTTTTGTGAAGATTTAGAAGTTGTTCCATTTGACATGAGGAAATAGTCAGTATTCTGCATAAAAAGCTTTCGGTGAAACCTGGATTCAGTTTAAACAACGCCGCCTATGGAACCACTACTATAGCCTACTCAACTATTACTATCATTAGGTTTGATATTACTTTTTTTAAACTAAAGTTTAAACGTTTCATACACTTTGAAACGCATTGAGGGTTACTGGCTAAGGACGCCGTAATTTTGAGCCTCGGCTATAGCTACCTCTATTCCAAACTGCCATACCACGCAATTCTTGAATTTCGAGTCTTTACAGATTCAGCATACATCAATCCAGTGGCGTTACGGAGAATATTAGCCCCCCCCCCTGCTAAATTAGGTTTTGGGCTCTAAGAAATTATGTGCTTGGCGTCAGTCAGGCTTTTGGTGAGCCCTAGAACCCTACCCCCCCCCTCACCCCACCAGCGATGCGGGGATGCACGTTACGCCAATGCTTCTTATCCGAATGCTATATTATTCTTAAAACTCAAGCAAAAAGACACTTTTTAAAATAGCTTAGTCAAATCAAAAGAAAATTTTCCAATTTAAAAATGTATCAAATTGTTCTATACAGTATTTTTCTTTCTAAAAGTGTCCAAAGCAAAATGTATTACATCTAGGTTTGATAATTTTTCGAGACAAGATGGAAGAAAACTCTTTACATTATCGATACAGATATTTTTAATTTTGTAATGTAATCATGGAAATTATATTTATTTAGAAACATTTTTTTTTGTATTTTTTTATGTTTTATGCATTTAAACAAAATATTGAAGGAAAAAAAATTTCTAAGATTTTTAATAACAGATTAAAATTTTTAAAAACATTTAGTTATTTTATATTAAGTTTATTCGATTAGAGAGGTAGGTAACGTAAGACAGAAAAAAGGTTGAATCTCTTTTCTCAAAATATGCGATAGAAATTTATTTTGATATCGTCTGATTTGCAGTATTTTTTGATAAAAATAGAATAATTTCGTGAAAACTGACTCTAATATAAATTAACTTTAAATTTTAGAAAATTTTGTAGGTATTTTCCTCTTCGCGCAAATAAAAATAACATAAAAATGTTTCTATAGGGACACTACAATTTTAACTAAATTACCAAGCATAAAAAAAAATCCAACATGTGTTTATATATTTTAAACATTTTATTTATTTTTTCTAGATGTGTGGTGTCTCTTTATCACAGAGAAGCATGAATGTCGTGGCGACATCTCGTGTCAATATTTAGCATAAAAAGATGCATTACAAAATAAGATCAATTTTATTTATTTAAACTCTCAGTAGATGGCACTTCTCTGTGTATCATTGGTGAGAAAAACCCCAAAAGGAAGAAATTGATGTTCAGTATACCCGAAATTTTTGGTATTTAATAATAAATTACTGTTGCTAAAATTGTTCGAAAGTTTATTCATAATTTTTGACAAATTGTGTACATCCAATGTCGAAGATACTTAAACTATTGCATTTCCCTGAAGATTTATTTGAAAAACTTTTAAATACTATAAGCATACCCATGGCATTATTTACTTTATTTTAGAGATGAGAGTGTCAACAAATAAATTATAGTGATTTTAAGATAGTATGCAAATCCACATGTCCTGTCATAGAAATTTCCCAGAATTAATCATTTTTATTTTAGTGAAATATAAATAATGAGAAATGTCTGCGAAATTTACGTTGCAAATTAAAAAAAAATAAATAAAAAAATTAAAAAAAAAACACAGTACCTTTGAAATAAAAAAATTCTGGATCCTCCTCAAAAATTTACTCTATAAAAAATATTTTAAAACAAATTTTATCGATTGACACAATTCTGAACTTTTAATTTTTAGTAAAGAATATTCAGATAAATCATGTTTTTTCATTTCAACAGAATTTTCAAAAATGCCATTTATTCTGATTATGTAAAGATTCCTGATAAATGTATATCACATATGGTCTTAAAATTATTTTGTAACACTGTTATTTATTTAAAGTCAATCTGCTCCTTATCTTCTCATATGTTAAAATGATAGGGATTTTTTTTTTGTAATAGCCTTTGTGTTTGAGCATGCGCAGTGGGCACCGCCTGCGGTGATTAAGTGTATTAAGAAAACGAGCGTTGAGTCTCAGTGAGAGTGTGAGCGGGAGATCGCACGAGCGAGAGCGAGAATTACGGTGCCCATCACAGTGTTCCGACATACGCCCCGAGCAACAGAGAAGACAAATAAAGATATATTTCACCAACGCAGTCTTATTACTGAGAGTGTGTGTGAGAGAGAGAAACACATAGGGACCACTACCCAACATTGAGTGGTCCGTCCAATAAGCCGGAGAAGTGAACATCCTAAGTGCCGTGAGTAGTGGTCTTTTTTGTTTTGTTTTTATTATAAATGAGGACTAAATTAACTTTAGAAAAATGTTTAAGAACTGCCGTAAGGAAGATCTTCGTATGGTTGCTCTTGAACTTGGTGAGACTCTTTCTGAAAAAGTAACTATAGTTGAGTTAACAGAAATTATTAAAGAAATAAATATTTTAAGGAGGATGTTGAATTTGTTAAAGAATTAATTCAATATACTATCGAAGACCGTAAAAAAGCGGAGGAAGACCGTAAAAAAGCGGAGGAAGCTAGGTTAAGAGAAAAAGAGCTTGAACTTGAGCTTGCACGTTTACATAGAGTTAATTCAGATAACGAGAGAACAGATGAGGGTTATAATTCGCTAGATGCGTTGGTGAAGAGTGTTCGAATTCTAACTGTGAAGGTGCCTAATAGACCTGAAGGTTGGGCATTCTTTTTCGCTTCTTTAGAGAGAGCCTTTGCTTCAAAAAATGTACTGAGAAATTTAAGTCGGAAATTTTATTAAATTTGTTGGGTGAAAAAGCTACAAATGTGTTAACATATGTTAAAGATGACGAGCTTAACAATTATGAAAAACTAAAATTAATAATTCTAAGAGAATACGAGCCAAGTGCAAATCAATTTCTTGAACAATTTAAAAAAGCTACGCGTCATCCAAATGAAACGTATACTCAGTATACTTCTCGCCTAATAACAAATTGGCAGTATTACTTAAAATTAAGGAGGGTATCTGATTTTGATAATTTAAATGATCTTATAGTGTCGGACAAAATTTTCAGTACTCTTGAAAAAGAGGTAGCTTCACACATTTCCGTCCGTGCAGGAAATGATTGGTTTCGCCGCTGGAACTTGCCAAAGAGATAGACTTGTATAACACTTCTCGAGGAAAGTGCTTAAAACATGTGCCGAATGTCTTTCCTAGATATAATCCAGTGAAGAGCGCGTCAAGAGTATTTTTGAGTGAGGTTAAAAAATCTAAATGTGTTTGTTGCGCTGAATCGCATCCATTATACAAGTGTGCAGTGTATTTAAAACTTCCCGTAACCAAGAGAATAGATGTGATTAAAGCTAATAACCTTTGTTTTAATTGTCTTTCTACATCTCATAGAGCAAAAGACTGTAAATCGAGATATGGTTGTTCAAACTGTCAAAAGCGACATCATAACACCATACATTACACAGAGCGAGCGCGAGACCAGGAAGTAATAAATTCCACCCTTGAACCTCTAAACACATCAGCGCCTGAATTCATCCCAAGTGCAGAAACTCAAAACAACTTACTAACCGCAACGAGTATAAACAGAAAAAAATGTGTTTTGCTGGCTCAGCAATTTGTTACATAAAGTGTGAAAATGGTTTATTCCCAGTCAAAGCAATTTTAGATAGTGGAAGCACTTCTAACTTTGTAACTAAAAGCTTATGCGAGTTAATTGGATTGAAAAAATACAAATCTAATGTTTTAGTTTCGGGATTGAGCAAATCATTAATTCCGATAGAATCGCGAGTTACAGTATCTATCAGCAATAAAGAAGGGAGTTATGTTAAAACATTAGACTTTTTTTTGGTACCAACTATAACGCAAGATCTTGTTCCAACAACGAAGATCGATTTTAATCTGAATAATATTCCCAATCTTAAATTAGCTGACAATAATTTTAATATTCCAGAGCGCGTGCAAATGCTATTAGGTGCAGAAGTCTTCTATGAATTAATGTTACCCGGACAGTTCAAGATGGAGGGTTCAAATGTTATTTTTCAAAACACTGTTTTCGGATTTGTTGTTTCCGGATCTTTTTCCTCAGAGGTGAAGGGAAAGGAACATTGTGGGGTTATTCAAGCGGATAATCTAGAGCTTTCAATTAAGAAGTTTTGGGAAATCGAAAGTGTAGAAATCGATTCTGTTAAAACCAGTGAATTAAATATTTGTGAGGATCATTTTAAAAACACTCATTCAAGAGATGACCAGGGAAGATATACAGTGGCGATGCCGTTAAAAGAAGATCCTTCATGTCTTGGTGAATCCAAACAAACCGCGATTCAGAGATTAAACTCTTTGTGGAAACGACTAAATAGAGATAAAGAATATTTGTCGCCTGTATGAGAAATTTTTACAGGAATATGAGGATTTGGGTCACATGAGGGAGATCAAGGCGGATGGGTCTGGAGTTGCATTTTACATGCCACACCATGCTGTTTATCGCCCCGAAAAGTCTACAACGAAACTGAGAATAGTGTTTAATGGATCAAGTCCATCAACGAGTGGGAAATCTCTAAATTCAATTCAATTTAATGGCGGACTGGTCCAAGAAGACCTCTTTTCCATTATGGTTCGCTTCCGAAAGCACAAGTATGCCTTTACCACGGATATAGAGAAAATGTTTCGCATGATAAATATACACCCAGAGCAAACGTGTTTGCAAAGAATTCTGTGGAAGAAGGGCATAGGAGAACCAATAAAAACGTACGAGTTAACTACAGTCACTACGGTACAGTTAGCGCACCTTATCTGGCCACGAGAACGTTGAAGCAGTTAGCGATGGATGAAGCTACTAATTTTCCTTTGGCGGCTCCTGTGGTGCTGAGTGACTGCTACATGGATGATATACTTTCAGGTTCCGAGAGTATAGAAAAGTTAATAGAATTGCAACATCAATTGATAGAAATGTTCCAGACTGCAGGGATGCATCTTCATAAGTGGTGCGGTAATTTTCCTGAGATAACTTCAAACCTGCAAGAGTATGCTTTCTTGGAGTCTGATGAGACTAAAGCTCTAGGAATAATTTGGAATCCTAGACCAGACTGTTTCCTTTTCAGAATAGAGCAACAAAGGCCAACTTCATTCACCAAAAGAATGGTTTTGTCTACCATTGCAAGAATCTTTGACCCTTTGGGTCTCCTTGGCCCAATTATAGCTGTGGCAAAGATATTTATGCAAAGATTGTGGTTGCTGGAATTGGATGGAGTGATGAACTTCCTTTTAAAGAAGAAAAGGAGTGGCGTCGATTTATCGACTCCTTGGAAGCAGTGAATAGCATCTCTATTGACAGATGTATTGTGGTTCACAGAGCGGAGAGCATTGAGTTGCATGCATTTAGCGACGCTTCGGAAAAGGCGTATGGAGCGTCCATATATCTCAAGTCTATATCTGCCCTTGGAGAAGTTAAAGTGTGTCTCGTAACGAGTAAAAGCCGAGTGTCACCTCTGAAGCAGATTTCCATTCCAAGACTTGAACTGTGTGGGGCAGTTCTTGCGCTAAATTGATGAAGAAGGTGAAGGACGCATTGAAGCTTCAGATTTCAGCTGTGCATTTTTGGTCGGATTCGACTATTGTGGTCTCATGGATACATCGAGAATCAAGAGAATTGAAGACGTTCGTGGCTAATCGAGTGTCTAAGATTCATCAACTAAGTTTCCGTGACCAGTGGCATCACATTGCATCGGAACAGAATCCTGCTGATATGTTATCTAGAGGAGTACTTCCGAGGAGCTTCGTGACAACTCTCTATGGTGGCATGGTCCTGATCTTCTTCAACAGAGTGCTTATTCAACCACCGTCATTGGGAACCAACCCAGAGAGATGACTTTGACTGCGAAACTACGGATGTCTGAGAGAACTCTGGAGACTTCATTGCTGTGTTCAAGAACTTTGACTTTTTCAACCATCTTATGGACCTTTCTAATAATTATTTTAAAATATTACATATTGTTTCTTATTTTCATAGATTTATTCACAATTGCAGATCCAAGGTGAAAAGGAAGGGACCTTTAACTACGAATGAAGTAAATGAGTCCGAAACCTGGCTTATCAAGCAGGATCAAAAGTGGTAGTAACTTAAGTGACCCTTCAGGTAATCTTAAATCTTTAAACATATTCCAGGATGATAAAGGAGTCCTGAGAGTTGGTGGTAGGCTGGGAAAAGCTTCCATACCCTACAGCCAAAAGCATCCAGCTATACTGGCTAAAAATTCTAAATTGAGTAGAATATATTTCATAACTTTACATAAGAAATTGTTTCATGTTGGTCCACAAGGACTACTGAATGCAGTTAGATTGAGATTTTGGGCTTTAGGAGGTAGAAACCTAGCTAGGAAAAACGGTTCATACTTGTGTGATATGTTTCAAGTGTAAACCAATTCCCTCTTCTCAAATAATGGGCAATCTTCCGTATGAAAGAGTGAATATGGCCCCTCCATTCAGTGTAACTGGTCTAGATTTAGGAGGTCCATATTTTGTATCTTACAAAATCAGAGAAAAGGTATCCTTAACAAAATCTATGTTTGTGTTTGCATTTGCTTTGTAACTCGTGCCGTCCACCTTGAAATTCTTTCCGATTTGACTTCGGATGCAATAATTGCAACTCTTAAGAGATTCATGTCTAGGCGAGGAAAATGTTCCAAAATTTTACGACAATGCGACAAATTTCGTTGGTGCGAATTCTCAATTAAAGGCATTTTATAAGACCCTTAACTTTCCGGATCAAAATCTGGCAGCATATTTCAGTGAAGAAGGCATTGAATGGAATTTTATTCCACCAAGGGCCCCACATATGGGAGGTCTTTGGGAGGCCGGCATAAAGTCAGTGAAATATCACCTTAAGCGAGCATTGGGAAGATCCCGACTCACATACGAGGAGTTTGAGTGATTATCCAGGTGGAAGGAATCTTAAATTCCAGACCCCTTACACCAATATCCAATGATTTTGATAACTTTGAGGTATTAACTCCTGCCCATTTCTTGATTGGTAGATCAATTAATTCTAATATTAAGGACAATAGATTAAGCCGTTGGCAGAAAACAACAAAGGTAATTCAGGTAGTTTGGAAAAAATGGAGTACCGATTATCTGAATACTCTCCAACAGAGAACCAAGTGGATGATCGAGAAGGACAATATAATGTGTGGGACAATGGTAATTGTAAAGGAGGATTTTACACCAGTTTGCAACTGGCTTTTAGGGCGCGTCGTTGAGGTCTATCATGGTTCTGATGGTAAAGTGAGAACAGTCAGAATTAAAACAAAAACAGGAGAATTTAAGAGGCCCATAACTAAGATTTGTATTCTACCTATAGATGTAAATCGTTAAGTCAATTTCCATTTAAGAAATTATGTGTTTTTCATTAATTGTGCTTTGTAATTTTAACTTTTTTTTTTTTACTGAAAATTTATTGTGCTTTATATATATAATAATTTTGAAAATATTGTTTAACCTGAAACTTGTTGTGAATTGTGAATCTGTATTGCTATTGTTGAATATTAATATTGCAAGGCCGGGGGTATGTTTGAGCATGCTCAGTGGGCACCGCCTGGCGGTGATTAAGTGTATTAAGAAAACGAGCGTTGAGTCTCAGTGAGAGTGTGAGCGGGAGATCGCACGAGCGAGAGCGAGAATTACGGTGCCCATCACAGTGTTCCGACATACGCCCCGAGCAACAGAGAAGAAGAAATAAAGATATTTTCACCAACGCAGTCTTATTACTGAGAGTGTGTGAGAGAGAGAAACACATAGGG
>BMAO01032422.1:0-18291 GCA_019973975.1 Trichonephila clavata | reverse complement strand
AAATAATACTATGTGATAAAAATATGTTTCAGAATATATTTCCTTATATTTTTCATGATATTTTTTTCTTATATTCCACTTTTCTTCAATAAATCAATCTTTAAGTATAAAAAAAAACTATCGGTTGTGATGCGTTATATGAATGAGCGTCCCACCACAAATAGCAATGTTATGAAGGAATTCCCCTTTTTCTGCATCAGTGAAAGACTCAAAGTTATCTCAACCTTTCCCGTCTTTCAAACGCTAAGTGAATGACCTCGACGCAAATGAGAACTTTTTTAAAGTTTTCATTTTTTTTTGAGGACTTAACTTTTACGTTAAAGTTTTGAAATTTCACACATAAATTGCAAACTCAAAGTACTTTTAAATAAAAAGTGTACAAAAAAAAACTGTTTAAATTACTTATCGCAAAAACGGTATTTTATGAAAATCACAATTTTTTTTTTAAATCCGTAATTTTTAAACAAGTTTTTCAATCTTCAAACAGAAGTTGGACACCATTAATCTACAAACGTAAAAAAAGTTTCGTACGATGATTGTAATAAATGACGAACTTATTTAATGTTGAGTTAAAATTTTGAATATTTTTTAAAAAATCATAGAAAAAAAAGTTTCATTATTTTATTTTTTTAAATGACTGATTCAAAAAGAAAAACGCATGAACTTATTTAACACAAAATATCGTTTTAATAACACGAAAATAAATTCATACGCAATGATTTAGAAAAAGATTTTCATAAAAACGCATCGGTCTTAACTCGATTTTAAAAAAAATCATAAAAATTAGAAAATATTATTATTTTGCAAAAAAAAAAAATATATATATATACTTTATCGTGGCGAAAGAAATGATCTTTCCGATTCTGTAATTATTTTTTGTCTGATTTAAAAAAACAAAAAAAAAACCGGATGGCTGTTTAAATAACGTCGAGAATACCGGAAAATTTCACCCTCTGTTCATTCACGACGCTAGGCGGGAAAAATAACGCGCAGGGTTAAGACAATAATGCGTTTTAAGGTTTTTAATTAATGTCTTTTTAACTAATTACAATATCGGAATGAAAAATAGTTTACGTCCTATTCTCAGGCCTACTGAATATACGCACAGAATTTCATAAGAATCGGCCACACCGTTTCGGAGGTGTTTGGTTACAAACACTGTGAGACGAGAATTTTATATATTAGATATATAATTTTTTTTAAAAAAAAGAACCATGGTTCCGAACGTAATTAGTCACCTTAAATCTGTATTCCAAAACATTTGCGATTTTAACCACAAGACAATGGTGTGTCGTCCAAGTAAATCAAATTTATTTCAAAAAGCAATATGTAAACAATAACAAAAAATACTTAGATTCCTTGTAATTTTTTTGTTTTGCTCATGATAAAAATAGAAAATGTTCAATATGTAGGTGCAGTATTATTATCTCCTAAGAATAATGAAGAGAGCACATGTAGATGCACGTTTGATCCTTTTAAAATCATAAATTGCTAAATTATGAATTCCATGCATTACTTATGCAGCTACGGGAGTATATCGTTCTTTTTTTCTTAAGTTTATGTCAATGTAATTTTTTTTTATTGGAAAGTAACATAACCGAAGTTAGGTGACTAATAAAATTACATTTTTCTTTCGTACTCTTTTTTATTAGTTTTTCACTTTCTTATCTAACAACATAAAAAACTTACTAAAAATCATTTAAAGAGCAGGGGGTCGAAGTGTCGACTTAAAAACGCGAAAGATAGATAAATTCGATCAAAACACGAATCTGGCAAATTTTACTGCCGGAGAATCCTCTTAATCACCGTTAAATTTTATTCCATCATTTTTCTGTTTATTCTAATTTTGGCTTCTATAATTTATTAAGAAAAAAAGCGAAGTAAGATGAAGAAATTGTGCACGTATGAAAGAAAAACAAAAATGATGCTTGGTTTTTGTTAAGATAAGTTTGAATAATGTTTATGGTCAAATGATTAATAAGCGTTTATCGTTTAATCGATTATTTTTTATTCATATAATAATATTTTTATGGCATGACTGAGATTTTGTATAGCCTTCTGTATCGCTTATGTGAAAATAATGGCAAAGACGCTATCGCATATTTAAAGGAATAATGTTCAAGAAAGCAGAAATGTAAATTTTGAATTCAAAGCTCAAAGTTGTTCACTATTACTACATAGTAATTACAAAGAATGACAAAATAGGAAATTTTGAATAGATGTTGAATTGAGTACAAATATTAAGTTAAAAAATTGTTTTTAAATAGAATTTATTTAGAAAATTAGTTTTCTAACACCAAAATTGATTTAATCTTAAATGTGCTTTCCAATACTTGTGTATTTTAAAAAAAAGATAACAGGAAACAATTTTTTAATATTATCAAATTTTATATAGTTTTAAAGAATATTAATTATCATACTTATTGTTGATTTATATAATACATTAACCTTTAAAATATCGTTAACTAGGATCAATATGCAGCATGATCTTACTTATGTCTGTTCAAAACGCTAAAATTTAGTTCAAGCAATATTTCTTAGAATTTCTTACAAATAAATTAGACGGATCTTATCAGAAATTTATGAAGGCGACATAAAATTAAATTTGTCAATGCTATGAAGTTCAAAATATTATGAAGAAAAAAACGAAGGGACGGGTATGAATAAAAGAAAAAAGCAACAAAAAATGCCCTTTTTTATTAAAAACCTACTGTGAAAAATTTAGCTCGTATTTCATTTAGTCATTCTGTAGAAAGTAATATGTACGTAAAAATAATAAATTGAGGAATAGCTTTCAATTTTGATTTTACATATTGCTTTCTTTCTATGACAATTTGGTTTGCTGATGTTGAAATGAACGAAATGGAATGAACCGCTTACAAATGGATGTAATTCTCTGAACTGTTTTTTCAACATTTATCTGCCAAATTTTAAGCTACATGGAATTCAATTTGTAGCTGAAACCTGTAAAAACCAATTTTACCCCTCGATTTTCCTTATACACCATTAAAATATTACATCTCGGTATTTTTTCAACTAGTATTGGAAGCACAAGATATATTTGGTTTCGTCCATGGGTGCAATAAATAATGATGGAAGATTTGCAAAAAGTTATATAGAATAAATTTTTAATATCGAAATGGAGATGCATGGAAAAAGATATATTTCTTTTTTCTGATGCCAAAAGTGCATAATATCAAATCAACGAAAAAATACAGTTTTCCTTTGTAAATAAATCGAATTTTATAATTGCAAAATTTGTTATTTCAGTTTCTTGAAATATTCATTTACGTGTATAGCATATTCTCTTATTGAAAACAAACAATATCACTAAATTATCTGTACTTTTCTGCTTGTTTTACTTGTTTTAATTAAAACTGCAACATAGTAATATTACAAAATACATTAATTGTTTGCTTTTAAAATCTTTGAAACAGAAATATTGAAACTACTTCTGTATTAATCAAGAGTTAAAAATGTTTTATTTTAAATTATGCCTTCTGTTACCGTACCTAATGTAAAATCACGTACTCCAGAACAATTATATTTATCAGATTAGTTGTAGTTGTAAGAAACATAAAAAATTTTGTTTCATAATTTAGAGGGATAAAGTGTATTTTCATTTGTTTCCTTCTCTTTTTTTCTCATTTTTAGAAGTAAAAAAAAACAACTGGAATTTTAATATGAAAGCCATTTTACTACTTTCTGTGTGTAGAATTTATAACAAAAACCACATCATATTTTTTACGAATTTCATCTAATACGCTGTAATTTTCAATCTGTAGAAAACATTTTCTTTGCGACATATGGTCAATGAGCAAATTTATGCAAAATTTATCCAAATTTTCTGACCAGTCTTATATTAATTTTAAAAAACTCTTATATGGCAAATGATGATAAAACTTTCATTTTAAAAAATAAGTAAAAATGTTATTACAAGTTACAAGCTTTTATTTAACTTACAATGTATGTATGTATGTATGTATGTTGGAATCTTGCAACTCAATTTTCAAGCTGATATCTTCACTCCATTGAGCTGAAATTTTGTATACACGTTCAGTTTGGATGACAATGCATGTTTTGAAAATTTATATTCCGATATTGCAATTAATTAAAAAGATATTAATTAAAACATTTAATTAGTTTTGGGCGCCAACTTTGATATATCTGTATTGTTGTAATAATGTTATTTTTACAACAATGACAAAAGTTGGCGTCGAAAATCGGTTTTCAGCCAAACTAAAATTTGATAACGTTGCGCTATTCACTGTATTTATTAACTTTGTCTAAAAAATAATTACATTTCTACAACGTAAAAATAATCTAATTTCTGCAACGTATGCAATTTTTTTACAAATTTCTATCTATTTTCTTGGATTTAAATTCAAAACAAAAAGAGTCGAGCTATTTTTCAAGTAGATTGGTACATTGCATACCTTTCTCAACGCTGCCAAGTTAAACTGAGATGGAGTATTGTAGAAATTCTTTAAAAAAATTTATCTAACTTTAATCTATGAAACTCAGACAAAAAATAATTACAGAATTGGAAGGATCATTTTTTTTACATATCTTACCCATCAAAAAGGAATCCGCTAGGAAAACAATAAGAGAAAAATATTATCCAGAAATGCAATGTATTTTCAATTAAAAAATAATTTTATATTAAAATAAATGAATTTTTTAAAGAAATTTTCTAATTTCAAGCCTACAAATAATTTAAATATACCTCATTTTTTATCACCAGTAATCTAAACACACACTACGACATGTGTCCTTAAATTTAATTACAAATAGTATCTGTTAATTTTATTTGAAAAATTACGGCAATTTTGTTTCTCTAGATGAGTTAGGTACATTGTAAAACCAGCTCATGGTTATTGATATCCATTAAATGTGCCAAAAGAGAATAATTTGCAAATAAAGAGATTCTAAAAATAAGGAGAGAAAAAAATCGAATCTGAGAAGAAAAATTTCGTTAAATAGGAAATGCACTTCGCTATTTGGAGTTATTTTACGAAGAAAAGAGTAATTTGTGCTTGGGTCCAGGAAAAAGTTCTTAAAATAGAGAAATTCCCAAAATAGAGGTTCGTTACATGGAGGTTTGACTGTATAAAAATAATACGATGGTTAATTATTTTTTCAAAATCAAGTTTCTAAAGATGACCTGAGCAATTAAAAAAATAGATTCTTACGTAGAAGATATCCAATGTCCAGCAAAATATTATCATTAGTTGAGAAAACTTTCATTTTTGATTACAACATGCGTTTTGAATTTTAAGCATTTTATTGATTAATACAAATATTTAAAGGCTTTTTTGAATTTTTTTAATAAATAACTAGATTTTTCTTCTAATATGTTAGAGAAATATATCCCTTACCTTCAAAATATTTCAAATAAATAATATATTCTTTAAGATGTTTCAAAAAATAATGACAATTTTAATTAAACATTTAATAACTTCGTCATTTATTAAGATAATTTCACGAAACCTTTTTTTCGTGTGTAGTATACCAATTTCGTGTGTAGTAATACAATATTACCCAAGATCTGCACGAAGATTGACAAAAATACGGATTTAAAAAAAATTGTGTTTTTCGTCTAATACCCTTTTTGCGAGAATTGATTCAGCTAAATCAAGGATGGTGAACCAGCGTTGAATGAGTTGACCAGGCTGAGAAACCTGTCCAGCGATAACTAAAAAGTAAAAAATAAATTAAAAATAAAAAAAAAACTTTTTTAAGCACAAGCTTTTATTTAAATGCTCTAAAAAGAATAAAATAAACTTTTCCTTCAAGACTTATTTTACTGTCAACTTATAACGTCATTATACAATTTATATGATATAAAAGCTTGTCGCGAGATTTACCTGTGTAGATAAACAAGTAAAATAAATAACTTGACCTCAATGATTTTAATTTTTAAAAATTTAAACTAAGTGAATACGAGTACTTAAATCTCGCGACAAGCTTTTATATCATATAAATTGTATAATGACGTTATAAGTTGACAGTAAAATAAGTTTTGAAGGAAAAGTTTATTTTATTCTTTTTAGAGCATTTAAATAAAAGCTTGTGCTTAAAAAAGTTTTTTTTTATTTTTAATTTATTTTCAAATATGTCATAAAAATTACCAATCAAATGGATTGATACACAATTTTTCAGTTTATTTTTTAAATATTTTCAAGCTAATAATTTATGAGCCTATAGATTGCCTATTGCAAGTAAAAGTTTTGAATTTGTTTTTATTTGATAGCAATCAACATTGCTATTACCGGCAAGCACGGAATATATTAATTTAGTTAATTGCTAAAGGCACTATTAAATGAGTTTCCACTTTTCCTTTGGTAGAGTTTAACCTCCTACTGTTTACACATCTCAATTAATCGCCGTGTCAGAAAACAACGGATAAACTATAATAGGACTCCTTTAATTGAAGTGAAGTCTTTCATCGAACCAAGAATTACCTCTTCATGAACGATTTTATCTAATTCATAACGAAATGATTTATATTTTTTATTCAAACCAAATATAAATAGTTGCATTTGATCAGAATGCCTAATAAATATTCTTGATTAAAGCTGTCATTTTTTATATTAAATTAATATTTTTAAATTTGAAAAGAATCGTTTCCATGTTTTTTTTTAAATTTGAAACTCATGTTTGTCACACTGGTCTTCTTGAGTTTTTATCATTTTAAAAGTTATTACAAATTCCCCAAATTGTATTAAATTTCTAAAATAAAATCAAGAATAAATAATTTCAATTTATAAAAACACTACTTTTGTTTACAAAATTACGTATAAAATTTTTAATTTTCGTAAAATTT
The DNA here is from genome assembly GCA_019973975.1 of Trichonephila clavata. Lineage (NCBI taxonomy): Eukaryota > Metazoa > Arthropoda > Arachnida > Araneae > Nephilidae > Trichonephila > Trichonephila clavata. Next base: position 11,465 of record BMAO01032422.1, on the reverse strand, counting down.
TTTCATTGTACTCCTAAAATTAGAATACCTGTTTTTCATCATATTTTGATTGATTTTTGCTACGAAATTTTCTATAAAATGCATTACATTACGAACTTAACATATCACTCCAAACAATCTGCTGTTAGCTGACAACTTTGCTCAAACACCATTTTATATACCCGTACCAATGCATCAAATTACATAATTCCCGCTTTACGATGATTTGAGGATTTACAGAATCCGGTACAAACAATAAGTTTTCTTTTGAAACCTTATCCAGTTGTAGATTTTTTATTCGTTATAACATTTAAAGTTTAACAAACATATTAATATATAAAATAGTACTTATTATCGTTAGTCTCATAGACTAGTGGAAATTAAGCGATGGTCTCTGAAACCAGTATGAGATGGATAAATCCTCCTCTAACCGAAAGCTTACCTTATGATAGCAGGACGTATCCATCATCTTTTAAAGCTCTAAAACATTGGAATTATTCTCTTGAAGTTCAAGGTATGATTAATATAGTTCTCACGCTCTATGTAGCTTCATGAAAGCATTCGAGTTTTACCTCCCTAGAGTCAGTCCTAGTAATAAATTTGTGCACTCAAGTACTTTGACTTTCAGATGCATGCATATGTAATTTATTACTGTGAAATATGTAAGGATCCTTTTTAGCTCAGAAAATTGCAATATAAATATTGTATCTTTCCGACCGGAGTAAAATAATTACTTAAAACGAAAGAGAGCTGTAGCATTCAAGAAATTTTAGTTAGATAGATTTTTATAATCGTTTTTAGTTTAGACAATATTATACATTTTCATTGTATTCATTTAGTGTAAATGACAGTAAGAACTAGTCAAAAGGGAATATTATTTTATTTGATGGTGATAACAAAACAAGAAGTAACAGCATTCAGAGTTAACGTAATAGCTATAGGTTAGTAAAAATTTTAGAGATAACTATTATCATGAAATATCTTGCTTACAATCCCAAATAATTAAACAAATAATACCAATAAAAGTAAATATTATAAATGTTTTCTTTTTTGAACAATGTATCCATTTAAAAGGCGGCATGTAATACTTCTGCAATCTCAATCTCTTAAGGTATCCCACTACTTGCGACAAGGCAAAAACGGAGAATCTCCAGAAGGGCCTTCCCAAAACCTCATTCCAGAATTGTTACCAGCAATGACAGCACATTATTCAGAAATGTGTGAATGCTAAAGGGAACTACTTTGAAGGTGATACTGTAAAGGAAAACAGATTCTGTAAGTTCAATGATTTATTTGAATATACTCGTTTTTTTGTGTGCCACATCTCGTATATATACATATATATGTAGAATTTCTGCTGAATTATTTTGTAGCGTGGCCGGTGTTAGTTCTTTTTGTAGATTTGCCGATAGGTATTTATGTTGGTGCTTTCTTGATAGACAGAAAACTTCTTCTGGATTAGTTTCAATATTCTTTTATTCATGGTCACAAATTTCTGAAATGCAATATAATTTACAATAATTAATCAATAAGCACGGGCACACACATAGCAGAAGCACCAAGCAACAGCGATTTACATGACGAATACAAAGACAAAGAGATTGAGCTCACAGTGCTTTGGGTTGATTTACTGGCGGTGAAGGTCGCGCGACTCTCTTCTTATGGGAGTCGTGATTGGTTGCAAACGCACGGGGGCCAATTAGACTAAGATTAAAATTACCGCATTTGTATTGCACCAAAGAACAAGAAAACATTCTAAATTAGTTAATTTAAAGAATGCTATAGAGGGAATCATTATATGTGTGTACATATATGTTTATATGTATCAACACCCAAATTAAAGCATAACTAATTTATGAAAGCAGAAATTAATAACGTATCAGTGTAAATTTTCAATCAAAACAAAGGCTATTTGTTAATCAAAATATAATTTACCATCAATCTTCCTGATATTAAAAAAAAAGACTTTATTAGTTATGAATGTTTCTATTTCTTCATTTCCAGTGAAGTGTAAATAATTCTGATGCTAAAAGAGGCATAAACAAGAAGCGATATCTTTTTCTTACTCGAAACGGGATTATTACATGATGATAAATCATCAATGTGATTAATGAGAAAAGGCGAACGGGTTTATGGGATTTAACGACCACTTTCATATTCACCTTGTAATACATTCATTTATGCGTTACGCATATCCAGTTTCTTCTTTCATACGCGAAATCGGGTTATTAAAGAATGGACAAAATAAAAATAAAAATCTGCTTGTTTGATCAGCAGCTTATTCATTAAACGTGAACAAGCTTAGGGAAATTAATTATTTTTCTTTATCGCATCCTCGCTAACTAAACTTTTTTTTTTAATTTGTGTGAAAACTCACGCGATGATCGCATTCATTTTCCAATTATTGCTTGAAAATGGAATATCTGTAATGCACGAAAATAAATAATTTTCAATGTATTTGACTACTCTATCTGTAATTATAGTGATGTACAATATTTATTGCATTACACATTGTATAAATGAGCTTATGGTGACTGTGTTCGGAAATGGGATTTTAAGGTATCCGGCTACTTGGGACCACTTTTTTAAAAAAAAATTTTTTTTTTAAAAATTGAGATATGGAGGTTTTTTTTGTTGTTGTTGTCTTTAGATTTGTTTAGTACATTTTAACAAAAAATATGCTAAAATTAAGATGAGAATAACAATTTATAATAACTAAAATGGGAAAAAATGGGTTAAAATTTATAAAAAATAAAGGAAGTGTATAGTTGGATACTTTTTTCAATAATCAGTGTCAGGTGAACTAGAATATACACAAAAAATTGTTTTAAGAATATTATTTTCAAGAATAAATTATTCATAGAAACAACTTTTTGGCAGAAAATGAAGAAAGCAAGATTTACTTTCAAGACATTCACGTTTTTTTTTTGAAAAATTCTTCCGAGAATAATATGTTTCCTTTATATATCTAGATTTGTAAAACGGGGTTGAATTAAAAGTTGAGAAAAACTCATATCTTTTTAAAGCTGCGCTTAAATGGAATTATAACGGGTGTGATTTGTCAAAATTTCTCTACTCTGACATAAAAAAAAACTGTGAATAAATCCACATCTATGAATTACCGTAAAATAAAGGGTATAACACGCAACTATACTTTGAAGGTGCAATTTTTAATTTTTAGGTATATTCGCCGTATATTGTGCACCCATTTTTTCATGAAGAAACCTGATATATACGCGCGCAGTGCTCATATGTTTTTAAGTCATATTTTCGAGGTACTATTCCAAGCTTTAGAAAAAAAAATAGTATACTTCTAGAACCTCTTAAGGTTATAAGGAATGCGATTTCTTTTAAATCAATAGTATATGCAGATACTAATTCATAGATATATGTAGAAGTCTAATTTTTTTTTTCTATTCTCACACATCTTTTTTTTTTTAGTCCTCATTTTTAAACCTTGTGTATAACGCAAACCAAAAATTTCAGTCTTAACTTTTGTGTTCAAAGTGCGCGTTATACGCCGGGTTTTACGGTATTTATTTTAAAAATCTTAGTTCAACTTAGGTATAGAAATCTTAGTTACAGTGAGGATAAATAGTTTTATTATAGAAGTATTGTTCACATAAAATTAGAATGATTGAAAATACATCATTTTTTTCTCTTGCCAAAAAAATGCATTTAAATACTTTTTTCTTGCAATAATATTTTGAAAAAAATTTATACATATACTAAGATTTAATTCACATGAGCTATAAAAAAAATATCCAACCATAGGCCTTTTTCTAAATCACGGTTCCTAACATTTTCCCTCAACTTTATGTTTTTCAAGGCGATTCTTATATAAATAGACAGTCAATAGTGTCATCAATGGATGCGATTTAATTACCTAAATGTACATTGTGAAATGTAAATTTCTGAATGTATATAAGTTTAACTAAAAAGTACCCAGGTAAAGTAAACAATTTTGAATTTTTATGGACCACGGCTCTTTTTCAACTTTATCACAATTTGGAACTTTTTTGGTTGAAAAATAATACAGAGGGGAACAAAGTACAAAGAACAACTGCAATAACGCGGCATGATACAGCTTGAATAATCTCTCCTACTACAGAAGAACTATATTTTTCTTTAATTAAATTCAAAAGGTACTCACACGCGATGTCAGACTGGTAAACGCGTTCGACACCCTATCAACTGCCAAATACCGGTCCTCATTCGGCGTTGTAACTCGGGGGCGACCTGTGCTGTAACATCTACTCACATTACCATCATCTTGGAATCGTTGCCAAAGCCTGGAGATGACACTCTGGGCGATTCCAAGCTCCTCGGATACTTCCATCTGGGAAAGTCCACATTCCAGTCGTCCGATAATTCTACCACTTAAAAAATCATCCAAATGCTTCCTTTGTGCCATAACTATGCGGTTATTGCACTGAAAGGCTTTTAAAGCGCTTGTGAACAATTTTACTTCTTTGCCACCATTCCTTATATACCCCTCTCTTACACTCTCGTTATTGTGACGTACTATCCGCGCCATCTGGTGGTTTCCTGTAATTTGCATATTCTTCAAGCTGTGTGTGATAATTCTACAGGTGAATTTTTTATTTTAGAATTCAATTTCTGTGTGATTCTGAATTATCCTTAATTTATGGACATGAGTGTAATTGCAAATCCGTGACCAGCATTGTCCAGTCGCGGGTTCAAAACCTCGTGGTATTGAAAAACTCGTGTAGAAGAGCAAATGTACGTCAGACCAACATGGCTTTAAGTGCGAATGCTGCTGTTGTTCAAATTTTAGATGAGCATTGTAGTGTTCTGTGCCAATTTAAGCTCATTTCGGGCCCTGAGCGCAGATCTACAGGCTTTCTTGACTACAGGCCTTGGCTTATCCAGGCTTTTTTAGGTCCCTGGACGCCTGTGCCAAGCGCCCAATGGATAAAATTGCAGTGGTAGTGTTAGTGTCATTTTTTTAAAATTGTAATATTTCTTTAATCTGTGGAGTCGATGCATTTATTTTTTTCCAAGCCTTTTCCAAATTTCCCTTTTTATGTTACTATGTATTGAAATATATTGATTACATTTTGTAAAATGGAGCTTACAATCACTGCTTATGCGGAAAATATTTCAACATTCATTTAGTATATACGTCTGTAGTGTATATTTGTTATATATTTGTACAGTATATTTGTTATATATATTATTTAGTATATATTTTATATCAGTATATATTTATGCTTATTCATCTTATTAATTGACTTTTTAAGGTTTTTGTAAAATAATTCCTAACTGTTGATGGACTTTTTTCCCTTCATTTTTTCCCTTGCAATGTATTAAATTTTTATAGGAAATTATCTGAGCATTCAATGTACATTAGTATCAAGTTGAAACATAAATGCATTTTAGTATTGTTTGCATTACATTTCCACCCATTTTGTTACAATACTTAATGCTAATAATCTCCGTTTAACACATATAATTAGCTATGGCCTCGTATAAAACTAAAATGAGCGATTTCTATTACTCTTAATAATGCAAAATTCTATATTCTTTTCAATAATTATATCTAACAAATGATTAAAATATATGGAATTTTAATTATCGAAGATTATTTCCTTATTAAAACCAAATACTCCTCCCCCTCCAAAAAAAGAGTATTGATAATGTCACTCACGTTTAAAGTGGATTTAAAAGCAAAGTATGGGCCAGAGGATTAAAAGCTTCAGATAAATCTCTCTCGGAGGACTGTTTTCTTACCAAAAGAAAGAAAAAAAGATTTCCAATGACAGCCATTCATTTGCCTCCCTTCCACAAATCACCATTACCTAGGAATAGACCTTTCTTCTCTTTCTTCAATTGAGTTACCAAATTACTCTCAATCTCCAACCGCATCGTGAGGTAGCTGCAAATAAGTCTATCCTTTGGGACAGTGAAGGATAAATATCTGGATCCGTGAAAGTACATTTAGAAAATCTAAATGACATTTTGATAAGGTAACTGAGAATTTTATTAAAAAAAGTATAGTTTTTTTTGTGAGTTATTTACATGAGTATAACGATATTTTTTTGTAACAGGGTGTTTAAAACATTCCGTTACTTCTAGATGATGGAGACAAAAAGCATTTTTTAAAAATATAAATAAGGGTTAGCTGTCTCCAATTTATAAAGTTTTCATGGTAAATTTAAAATTTGATTCTAAAGTATGCCGTTCGCACACAAATACGCTTAACCACAACATTAAAATAATTTATTCCTTCAAATATATTTTTCTGATAATTTATTGGAGGATCATGAAAGAATTAATACCAATTGAAATGGTAGATAGACCGATTAGTAGCTAATTAGTCACCGGAATATTCTGTAACTTATTTAAATTTTTATTTCAGTAAGGCGGCGAAATTACAAATTTCAGAGTAAATAATATCACGTATACTGGATTTTTCGGTAAATACTGTAGCTAAAATGTATCAATTATTCAATCTTTTTTTCTTACCTGTCCAAAAATCATTACCACATGAAAAAAAAACCTCTTTCAACTGCTACATTAGCTACAGGGCAGTACAATGTAAATTCAACGCACAACTAAATTTTCATATGGAATATGTTCATTTTTGAAATGGTTAAATATTTCCACTCATCTTTTATCATTTTCAACTTGTTGATTTTCCCATTGTTCCAGTTTACCAGAATTTAAATATACACTTCTAACTTCTTCCCATAGACAATTCGCTTTAAGTTTAATGTCAGACATTTCTTTCAATAAAAACTCAAAACACTTTTCTGTATATGCCCGATTTACTTGGAATGAAGTGACGTGCAACTGTTCAACCCGGCATCTATGAATACAGAGATTAACAGATTAATTTTGAAATATTGAAAAGGAGGACAAGTAGGAGATCAACTTTCAAGGAAGGACTGTCCTCCCAAATGATAGAGATTGGTCTCCTTACCATTAGGCTATTGCTGTTTTGTAAATTACCAGTAACTTATAATTATAATAAATCAAAGATTACATATGCATTCACAAAAGCTGAATGAGAATGTTTATTTAAAAAGCAAAAAATAGAAGAAAATTAATTATTTCAATATGTTTTCCTTCACTGTAGACAGGCTAAAAAGTAGCTTAACCAATACTGTATTCCAATGTATTTTGAAAAAAATATTCGAAAAACTATACATTCTTATTAGTGATTGAGATTACTATATCAACGAAAATAAGTTTAAATATTTTTAAGGCTATAAAAGAAATCTATCTATATTAAAAGTAAACACCCTGTAAAATAATTATCATTGTTTTTGTAAAAATAAAGCTGACATGCTTGCGGTTACAATGATTTTACAAAACAATAGTAACGATAAACATGCACAACATTCGTATTATCACTATATAGTGGTATATATACAATAATTCTATCCATACTGTTAACTATACTATCCCAATTACCTCGAGCTTTAACGATCATTCCATTAAGTGTAAATTCCTGGTACTGAGTGATACGGTCATCTGATTCCATAAGATGGTGAGTTGATATTGTATAGCAATTTATGAACCGAGTCACCCAATTAAACTATAGTTTCAGTTGGAAACGTAATTTTATTCATTTGCTGATTTAAAAAAATTATTTTGTCGAATATAAATTTTAAGATGAGTGTGAAATTATTGAATTGAGTCCAAAAAGGTACGTTGAAATAAATTAAACGCAGAGGATGAAATATCGATTAACACAAAATAATGCAACGGTCCAGACAAAGTACTATGCATAATCATGCATTTTCTTTCTCTTAACCTGAAAAGAAAAAAGGTTAACAGGATAAGATTTCCCTTCTGAAAATGAACAAAATACAGAAAATATCAGCCGAATTGGACTGTTCTATTGTATTATCGGAAGAAATTTATTGCAATAGATGAGAATAATATATGTATAACCCAGTAATTGCAAACGAAAACGCTTAAGAGTTTGCTTAAATCTAAAAAAAAACCATTGATGCAGATTCCGAAGATGAAAATGAATTGAAAAATGCAACTCCGGTTCCCACATTTTCCGAAATGAGGATCATTATGACAAGTTTGCAAAGTTATTTCGTCTCACATTCCAATGGTAAATTGAATAACAAATGGACGGCATCAAACAATTTGTTGACCAATTTGATGCTAGAAAAACAATACAAAGAAAACTAACACACAGGTTATTTCCCAAATATTCTATAAATGTTTCGTTTTTCAATAAACTTGATAATTTTGTATTAAATTCCTCGCAGATTGTGAATGTTTTTTTCGTTGATTTCGATTAAATATATTCATATATACTTATCTATGTAAATAAAATGTACTCTAATTAGCATAATTTTGTTGAATATATGCTTTTTTTACAATATTCCTTTAACACGAAATTCTTTAACAAAGAAAGAAGTATTCAGTTCCTTCAGTTTCGGTGCGATTTTTATTGTAAATATTTTTAAAAATTTATATACAAGTATTACATTTTTATTATAAGTGCAATTACTGTGTTTGTCTAATATTTATCATTTATATTTATGCCACGGGAGTTTTTTATGTGTTTGTGTATATTCATTATACATTACAGCTGTGCTTTAAAACTCAACCTATGTGTTACGCAATAAATGCATTTTCCAGATAATTATGTTAAGCGAAAATAATTTTTTTGACTTTGGTTTCTTTTTCTCGCTTTGTTTTACAAGCAACTGAATTTAAAACCTGTTTCTGGTTTGGTTCTATAAAAGTGCAATTGGTAAGAAAGAAAAAGAAAAAGAAATAAGATAATATTATTTATAGGACGATCCGGCAATTCCTTTCACCGACAAATTTATATCATGTAATAAATATTCATTAAATATTTTATGAAAATTTATAGCAGGATGTAAAACTATAAGAAGGGGAAAAAACGTTGAATATCCTGGAAAAATACTTTGGTATAAAAAATTACGAAATGCATATTTTTGCAATACATTTAAATTATACAATTATTTTATTGTGTCTTACAATTAATAATTGCTTTTTAGTTATGAGAAATATTATATTCATATTTTGTGCTTTTTTGTAAAAGTATTTTTGAGAAATAATTTTAAATATATTAAAAAGAAAACTATTAAGGATACATTTTAGGTGTCCTTTTAAAATATTCATATAAAGAGGGTTTCAATTTAAAATATATTTATTTCCCCCAAAACTTTTGATTATGTTTTACTTTAAACATTTTTTTAACTTTGAATTTTTGATTCCGATAAAAAAACTTTTGCACTAGCAATTTTAATTACATTAAGATACAAAATGTGTGCATTTTTAAGCATTTTAACTTTATTTAATGTTACTTACAATTTGTTTAAATTGTAAACTTCAATATAAAATACACGTGCATTGTAATATCTTTCATATTAACAAATTTATAATTTCATTTAAGGATATATAAACAAGAAACACAAACGCTTCATAAATTTATGCAATTTATTTTTTTAGTTTATATACCTATACAGAACATTATTACTGAAAACGAAGCAGTTGTATATGTGTATCATTTATGAAAAAGGGAAAAAAATGAGTTTATTTTTGAAAAGAAAAACTTAAGTTTTCATTTACTTCTTGGGGATGTCTGCGAAAACAAACACTGTATGTCTACAAAATTGTATATTTATATTTAAAAATTTAATTTTATTGAGCATTATATTTATATGTAAAAAAAAAAATTTTATAGAACTACATTAATTTTCTTGCATACAATTTTTAATCAACCGGAAACGAAGTTATAACTCACATAGGTAACAATAAATTAATGAAATAATCTGCATAATACAAATAAACTAATTTTTATTTTTAACTAATAAACTCCGTATGATCAAAATAAACGTAGTTGAAAAAAAATCATAGAACGCCAATATGAGTGATACTTCTTTCGTGTTTTCACGAATCGAACGTTAAAAATTACCATGATAAATTTTTTAATTTAAGTATTACATATATATTCGAAATACAAAATTTTTTAAGGGGAGTGGTACGATTTCAATAAAATCTTTCATTTAATGATTTTAAGATTAATTCTTTTATTGAGATTTTAAAATAGTTTTTGCATATGTATAACGTAAAGCAGTTTTTTTGTGCTCAAAATACTTCAAAAAGCTAACCATTTGATTTTTTTAAGAAAAATTTTAAATTTATAAAGGGATTTTAAAAGGCAAATCCTTCTACATCAATTGACGTACACACAGGAAATTTGATTTATACGTGCACGTCAAACCTTGTATTATAAAAGTTAATATGGATTTATGCTAAAATGTTTCATATTCATAAAATTCTTTTTTGTATGAATGTTTATTGAAAATTCATTGAAAAATGCTTAAATTCTAAGGTAATTTTTTTAAAAAAATTGCTTCGATTTAAAAATGCATACCAGCTTTTTTGAGTGTACTAATGGCAATAGGTAGAAAAAAATATGAAAGTCATTTGACCGAATATAAAAAAACGGCCTGCTATTTTACATGAAGATAAACTAGTTATTTTTTTAATTCTGAGATAAATCAGTTTATAAAACTTTTATTTGTCATTGGGATGTGAATACAAATCAAAGATAAAAGTTAATGTTACTCCTATAATTGTAACTTAGAGCTTTCTATATTTTGTGAGATTATAGAAAATTATATAAAAAGTAACTCTTACAGTGAAAACATTTTGTTTGCATTTTTCGACCGATTTTTGTCCAATCAATTGTTTTGCGTCCGTTTGAAAGCAACAAAGTATTAAAATTTCAATTTTAAAATTGAGTAACTATATTATTTAACTGGTATTAATGAAGATAAATATACCCAACTTGTGTCAAATATTTGAAATATATTGATTTTCAATAGTTTTATGAATATTGATTTACGAATCAGACGGATATTGTAATAAATAAAATTTTGAAATTCTTATTTTTTTCAAGATCTATTTCACCAAACATTCCGAAATTACTAAACAGCTTTAATTAGTTTTAAGCAATAACTACTTTTGCTCGATGCATTTGTTTTTTTAAGTTCTGGTTAAACTTTTATATTTTTCTTATTTTTATGCTATGAGCTATTTCATCCTTATTTATATCATCATAGAGAAAAGGAGAGAGGTGAAAAAAATATTCACAAAAATTCTAAGAGTACTCAAATACACAATAGCAATTAATTACCTAATGAATTTACTTTTTCAATTCCTACTATTAGTTAACTCTCTCCCTATATATACATATATATATATATATATATATATATATATATATATATAATATTGTTCAAAATTTTAATCTTTAATAAAATATTTTCTGTTCATCCATTTAAGGTTCAAATACATTTTTTAAAACTTGTAATGGATGAAACTCACCAGTAATATAGTTTTTTAAAATATTAATTGATTAATAAACATAAATAATTAATAGATAGTTGAAAGTAACAAAAAAATAATAGTCCAAAAGAATAAATAGAAATGAAAATCTCATTGTGTCCCTGTAGTGC
>BMAO01032421.1:0-26812 GCA_019973975.1 Trichonephila clavata | reverse complement strand
AATTTGATCTATTTGTGTGTTTTGTACAGAAAATAATGCCAAATAATTAACACGAGAAAAGCAAAACGGCTAGAACCATTCTTATGAAATTTTGTGCGTATATTCAGTAGGTTTGAGAATAGGACGTAAAGCGTTTTTCAAGTAATAAGGGTGGTCCACACTAAATTTTTATTTTTTGGACAAAAATTTTTAATTAATTTTTTTTTATGATCTTTACATTAAAAATACATACAACCCTAAATTTTTACTTTTTTACCACCAACCCTTATTTTTTAATTGCGATATTAGTACTTTAATAATTTTCTACTCTTGGTGTTCGATAATTTATCAGTTACCACTCGATTGGTTATTCAGCCAGGCGTCTACCTGTGTCACTTCTCACCCCGTAAACAGCACAGAGTAGGAATGAGAACGAAGCCGGTTTCCTGTCTTTCTCACTCAATAAGCCTTCTCTCACTCACTAAAGTTCAGGGCCTAAGCCGTTTTCGGCCATTAATATTGATTGTGCAATTTGTTTGAGTTGGGTAAAGATGAACTCACTAAAAATATAGTACACTCCATTGCACTAAGAAACTGATAATGTTATTTTTTAATTTTCATAATTTGTAATAGATTTGTAATTTGAAATGTATTAGTTAAAATAATAAAAATACAAAGAATTCAAAAAATTAATGTTTGGTATTTTGTTACTTTTATAGGTCGTCATCGTTCACAGCGCTCCATTCTTCTTTTAGTAATATACCACATCCCCCACACACTTACAATGAGGTTTTTTTTTGTATTTGACTACCAAATATTCACTAGAAATAATTCATATGGCAAAACAACGTTTGCCGGGTCAGCTAGTATTACATAAATTTATACTTATAATAACGTCAACAAATGTTTGAAACGATAAAAATACTTTCGTTTACCACCGCAGGAAAGAAGAAACACAGATAAACTGCTTCGTATATCGGGAAGCCTAACCTAGCGGGCAATTTCGGGGAATCCCACAATTCTAATAAAAGAGCGTTAACCCGAAACAGCTCTAATCGAAACAGCGTTAAGCGGGTTCTTACTGTATACCATTCGACAAAAGATGAGAACAATACTTCTAATGTATTCATTCAAAAGATAAGAGCATTACACATGCACATTTCAGGTATCTTTGTAAAAAGAAAAGTTACGCCGCGTTATACAGATAATAATATATCTAAGAAAATGAAACATATATTTTTGAAGTATAGGTATGCGTTATACACGCCAGTGCGAGTAATACACTGGAATATACGGTACTCTTCTAATAATAATGGCAAACACAGCTTATTAAACATCACTTATAAAAAAGAACTTTGTAAAGTTTCCTCCTCCAAATGCATGCTGCCTGATTAAAAAAGAAATTGAAAGCATCTATTCAAAATGCAAATTTTAAAATAACTGATAACGCATGAGTTTTAAACTCACAACTCATAATTTCTGTTCAAGAGTGAAAAGCACCCTAACGCTTTTTTGGTCAAAGCAGTAATGGCGGAAAGAATTATAAGTGTTTACAAAACGGATGCATTAAAGCGAAACCTTTATTAGAATTCACCATGGACATAATTTCTACGAGTAGAATGCAGAAATCACCAGCATTTGTTTGTTCAATATCCAGCGTATTATGAAATCTTGAAGAAATGTGATTGGGCTAATTGCTCAAGAAATTGTTTGACTGTAAACTAATCCTAAATATTTGTTTCAGAGGATTATTGTAACGATTTTTAAAATCAATAAAGGCATACAGTTTATTCCCTTCATTAAATGATTATTAATTTGCAAAAATTCTTGAAAAATATTCACAAAAATAACGCTAACTGATTTTGATATTCTTTAAGCAAATAGAAACTACTTTAAACTTTGGCGTGTGTTTTCTAATAGCAATCAGTTTAATAAGCATTTATCAAGTATCTCTAACTTTATACTACAAAACTACATTCTTCCTTTTCCTTAAATATCTAACTTGCATGTTTTAAATAATTATTGATAGTCTGTTTTTTTTAGAAAAGACTCCTCTATAATGTAAATTCATACAAAAAGTGGATGAAGTTGTGGCAAGATTCAAACATTTCGATAAGTAATTCTATATCAAGCATAAAATTCATTTAAAGTTTGTTATAGTTCTTAAATTTGGAATTAGATTAAAATGCATATACACTGGGAAAATTTAATTAATGGTGAAGCTAAACAATTTGCAAATAAGCGGAAAAGGCAGTCATAAGGTATTGAAAAACCAATCAGGTGGCAAACCAACTTTATCTTTAAATGCTATGTACTTTTTCAAAAGTCTAATTGCAAAAATTTACAAACCAAATTTTTGAAAAAATAGTTGTTTAAATTTTCAATCACTAAATCAAATATTAATTTACTTGATCAGAAACAAAAAAAGCAAACAAAAAAACCAATTATAACTATCTGTTCTTTTTTTTTTTTGGTTTTCAGTCACTATTTTTTATTTCCATTTACTTACTATTTAATTATATTTTAATGTTTTAGATATTTAAAATAATTTGTTTCTAATTCTCATTTTATTATATGATTTTAAATAAAATTTACTTACATTTAAACATGATTAATTTAAAAAAATTCCATTACAAAAAAGCTACCTTTACTGCACATTACTTTTAATAATTAAGAAAAATCTTTTTCTTAGCATTTCCTCCAATTAATTCCCAGCAAATTCTTATATTTAAATGTAACGTCATAAACATTAATAAGAAAAAGACCATAATGCGTTGCATTTCATGAAGAAATTAAGCATGAATACTATAATTATTGTATAATAATTCTTCCATAAGTATACACAACAATTGCATAATAATTCTTATGTAAATATATATAATATAATATTTTGCCATGTTTCGTAAACATTTCAACGAAAGAATGGTCCAGGGGTAGAGCCGCCGCCAGTGGAACTGTTGGTTTCAGGTTCAGCTACTAAGCAGTTTTTAATTTGATTTAAATTGACTCTCTGGAATTTTCCAGAGAGTTGCCGCATCTGAAAATTGATGTTAATTTAAGTACTTCTATAATGTTCTAGATGTCACCACTGTGTCTTTTATAAGCTGCTTCCCTCGAGCTGGGGTCAGTTCGTCTGGTGTATGATCAAGTAGATCACGCCTGCCTTCTTGCATTCAATAAATTCTCATTGCTCTATTCAAACGTTGTATTGCTACTTGTCCTGCTCTAAGAATCGTCGTGTCAATATTATGTATGGATTAAATATTCCAAGTACATCTCTTTTAAAAACAAAATTTATTCCTTATTTAAACATAACGATCCATTTCACTTAGATGAAAACATGAAAGATATTTTGTTCAATTCTTATTATTAGATTAACCATTGAAATTATGTTTAAAATGTTTGTGAAACTATTTTTTTTAAATTAAGAGCAAGTTAATGAAGCAGAATTATTTTTTAAAAAAAAAAACCTTGACAACACAACCACGACACTGTGTTAAAATATTACCTTCGTCAAAGAGGAGTTCTGGAAAGACAGAAATATATACAGTCAGAAGACATTTCTACCGATCAGTTATATGCAGTAGCACTGTTTTAGCACCCAATAAGGCTTAAAGATCAAGAACATCCTATATTTTGAGAGTCCACTCACCCTATTTAATTGTTTGTTTTCGTAATTAATTAATTAATAATTTCTAACTTTCAACAAACATCATTAATATAATTATTTATGTATATATGTAGTAGAGATTATTAACTATATATATATAGCTGATAATTTCTAATATAACCAAAAATACGTTCATTCCAATTCGTTTTATTACATGTGCATACGTGAAATTTAAGGTTTAGTTCCTGAGCTTCAACTTAAAGAGTGACAAAATTTTTTATCAGAGTTTTGAAGCATGCTTCCCTTTACATTTCATTAATTCAAGTTTATCATGTTGTCTTCTCCACTCAATTTTTCAATCTGAACAATTATTACTTTAGAGTATCACCCAAAATTACATATACGCTGTTTACCCTAAGAAACAAAATCTTACGCCATCTGAATCAGAATAATATTTACATCAGTTCAGTCTTACTTGTTTGCAAAGTGTTCTGGTTAAACATAAAATAAAAGATTGATTATAATTGTATGTACTTCATTAATTAAAACAAAATACAATTTTCTTAAATATAATTATCTTGCGATTTAGTTTTTAACATAGATTAAGATAGTACCTTAATTGTATTATTTAAAATTAATGTTTTTTTTTCAATATTTCATTTCAATTGCATTCTTATTATTTTTTACTTTTTTCTTTGTAACAAAAAAACTATTTTGAATTAGTGTTTGGTACCGTCAGGGATAATTAAAGAAAATCAATTACAAGACCTGAAAGACACACAATATTTTACTATATAAAGTCAAGATATTCTATTTTAAGTAACGCGGATTTAAACTTTCATTTTAACGTAAACTCTCTTACTAGTTTTATTTTATGCTTTTATCTTAAGACGACGGAACATGTGTTTATACAATAATAATAAAGTTTTGAATTAATAATGGTATGACTATTAAAATGTTAAATAATAAAAAAGATGAAATAGTAAATGAGCTCCTCTTCGTTTACCCCGTAATGAATATATTTAAAGCAACTTTCGGGAGCACAATTTATTTTCTCTTCTTCCCTTTTCGAAAATATATTACAAATTTTTTTTATCAATTTCCTTTTCCTGGATTTAGGCAATTATTTAACTTCCGAGTGGTAAGTCGAAATTTTTCGTGACGATACGATAATGAATCTTGATACGATGAGCCTCTCGTAACGACTATTGATTAAAAGAAAATTGCCCCCAACATGGTCGAAGACGATAAGAGAACGAAATTCTAACCCTCTTGTTAGAGTTAATAAAAGAAGATTATGTTCAGTTCATTGATTTTTATTAAATTTAAGCGATAATAGTTTTCTTCTTATGTCGAAGACTTGCAATACTAATATAAGTTCATTATTCAGAATATTATTTTCGAGATAACCTCTTAAAAATATAATGTTCAAACATGTTTCTTCAAGTCATTCTAGAGAGTGGTGATTTAATATTTTTATATCAGACATTTTCCATTATCATTTACATGAGTACTTTAAATAGCTTTATATAAATAAATTATTTTTATAATTAGTTACTCTACTAGAACGTAAGAAAAAAATTATTATTTACAGAAAACTTCAAAAATTAATAAAGTAAAATAAAAAAAATTGCTCAATTGGGAGGTATGTATGCTTTATATGTAGAAGGTACAAGGATAAAATAGTCAAAATGCTTTAAAATATTTGCATTAGGCTTTTTTTAGTTCTGTTAGTATAAAACATTTACAATAATACATTAATTCCTCGAGTGTTAGGAAGTAAATGTAACTATAGCAAATACATTTACAAAAGAGTAGTTTAATGCTCTTTCTTCATTTTTAACACGCTTTTATAAGTTTCACTTGCATGTAACGGAATCTTAGAACTCGACTTTTACCTACTTAAAAAGATCGGATTCATTCGAAACTTCGCACACTTATCAAGGACCGATGACAATACAATAATTTCATAAGTTTGTTCCATTGTCCTTTTCAGGATCGTCAGTAATAAGGATAATCAGATTTGGCGACAATTCCATATATCTTTTCCAGATTTGGCGACTTATTGCATGTATCATTTTCAAATTTTGCGACTAATTCCATATACCTTTTTAAGATTTGGCGACTAATTTCATACATCATTTCCAGATTTGGCAATTAAAAGAATAAGATGTAACCCTAAGGCGAATGTTTTGAATTTAAAGCTAATTATATGCGAGTATAAAATACACTTGCGGTTAATAGAAGTAAGACAAACACAAAAAGTGTTCTGTATCTGAGAAAGTGGAGGATGGGTGTGTGTTAGCAATTACTTACCGTAATATAAACATTTTTCTGAAAATGAAAATAAAAAAAAGGCTCGTGCATGTGAAAAAAAATAATTTGCTTTCTAAACGCTAAATATTTTTAATTTTTATAAAGCAATACGTTTAGAAATGATGATACGAATTAACATGAAAGGAACACGTTTAAAAGGTGAAAAAAAAAACGATTGACAATTAATATTACCATGTTTTTATTATATCGCTTTCTTTAATGTCTGTCCAGGTGGAATTTTGTAATTGATCTTAAAATGTGTGACTTTCCGAGGAGCTAGAGACTTGAAATTTGGACCATAGCTCGGAAGTGGATGACAATGCATGAAAATGAGGGGAAAATGCAAAAAGTAGGAATTTTATAATTTTTAGTCCATAAAAAAACACGGTACATTAAATTTTTTTTTAATTCGAACTTTTCTTCTTTACACACTTTTATTTGTTTGACCTGTTCAAAAGAGACGGAATCTAATATAACGATACGGGACTCATCCGAGGCCTCGTAAACGCAGAGAATAAATACACTTCAGACCCGTTAATTAATATCCATTGAAGAGCAAGACTAATTTTACAGCCACGTAATTCCAGCTTCAAATATCAAACACAAGGATAAATTCAACAATGAATAAATGATAGTTTAAAAAACTAAAAAACACGCTTTTATTGTAGTTCGAACTAAAAAATTAAAAATAAATTATAGTTTGAAAAAAACTAAAAAACACGCTTTTATACTGAATCGAACTAAAAAGTAAAAAAAAAAATCTTAATAAAAAATAAAATGATTAACGAGAAAATGAATGTCATTGGGGTAAAAGCGTGGGGTGTATGTATCAATTGTTCAATTATATTATCAATTGTTCAACAATGCATCAATTGTTGTAATTTATAACTTCTATTCCAAAAACCTGAATTAGTGTAAAAATGTAGTACAAAGCACCTCACGCTTTTACCACAATGACATTCATTTTCTCGTTAATCATTTTATTCTTTATTAAGAATTATTTTTTACTTTTTAGTTCGATTCAGTATAAAAGCGTGTTTCTTAGTTTTTCTCAAACTATAATTTATTATTTAAATAATATCAGTTCTCGTTATAACAAATAAAAAGTATTTTTCGATTTTTAAAATACTGAATTTTATTATTTGCGATGTGTAGACTCAAACAGATTTAAGAAAAATAAATCAAATTAACTGCACTTGTTTTTTCTAAGGTATTTTATTTTGAAGTATTTTATTAATATTATTAATAACTTATTATTAATTAAGTCTTACTATTAGGTTTCATAAGAAGTTTGGTTGTTTAATTTAAGAACCATCAACTGTATAAACTTTCATAAAATTATGAGTAGTATAGTAAAATTATCTTTATTATAATGGAAATAAATATTAAAATCGCCTAGTAGTGTATGGTTAAGAGAATCAAGAACAATCAATTGTGAAGATAAGAGAATCAAGAACCAGCTGTGAAACATCGCTCTCAAACTCTGATTTATATATATAATTTCCCAGTAACCATCTGTAACTGTAATCAAGGGCTCTAAAGTGACTTTACTCTTAACATATATACCTTTTCAATAAAAATACGTTTTTAATTCTATCGTGACAACAATAACAAAATTGCTTATTTTCACGAAATCTGATGAGCAATATAAAAAACCGCATCAATTCAGATGAACATTAATTTAACAATGTAATATTTTTACTGGAATAATAACAGTTAAATTTCTGTCTAATTTGAATATAAAATAGCTTCAGAATTAAGAAGGGAAAAAATGTATACACTACGCGTTAAAATTATTTGTCTTTCTCATTTTAAATATTTCAGCTAAAATGTCTTGAAAAGTTTTGTAAATAGTTAGAAAGATTAAAATATTAAATAATTTAATCCCACGTTTCTGTTCAATTAAACACTCTTCATAGGCTTCATGTTTAGGCATAATATCTAAATAAATGTTTGAAATTAGAATATTTTAATAAGAAAGCAAATGTATAAAACTTATTTTTAAAAATTACCTCAGTTATTCAACTATACGTAAAATAAATAAAAAATTATTTTTATTTAAACGGAAATTAAAATTGAAAAATTATTGGAAATTGCTAAAAGAGGATGAAATATTGTAGATCAAAACAAGATCATATATATATATCAATAAAGAATGTAATAAAACTATAATTAAAAACAGTAATGAAATTATAGATTTTTTAAAAATAAAAATATTTATTCAGTTCCTAGTTATGACTTTGAAGATCTTTTTAATTCCGTTGATATCAATGATATAATTAGGGTAATTTTAGATAATTATAGTAATTATAACCTAAATATTAATTTACAAAAATTTAGAACTCTAATAAATTTAGTCCTAAAAGAAAACTACATTAATTTTAATGGTTCTCTGTACAAACAAACCAAAAGTTTGCCTCAAGGTGTCCCTGCTAGCAATAGTTTGGTAACTTATATTTACACTTTTACGAAAATAATTATATTATTAATAATGATTATTACATATTTAGATACATAGATGACCTAATTATTTTTGGTAAAGAGGATAATTTTAACCCCATTATTAATTTTTATCCGGAATATTTAAAGCTAATTAAAATTAATAGTAATCCAGTTAAAACTAATTACTTGGATGTATTATTGTGTATTAAGGACTATAAATTACATAGCAATATTTATGATAAAAGAGATGATTTTAACTTTAGCATTCTTAAAGTGCCTTACTGGAATTCCAACATTTCTATATCAATTTATAGAAATATTATTTTCAATTATATTTATCGTAATAACGTATTAGTTAGTGATAAATTTAATATACATTTAAATCTTATAACTTTTTAAAACATTTTATGGAACACGGATACCCTCCAAAATTTATAAAAAGTTACCTAACAGTTAAATAAAATATGTTATTAGTTCTAGAGTTTATCGATATATTTCGCTTCAAGCTACGTAAATCAACAATAGTATATTTCTTAAAAATTAATAGTATATATCTGCGTGGTACTTTTATTTTCTATAAATTTTAAAATAAAATATAGAGTTTTTAAATGTGTATATATAGTATTAATCCTATTTTATCAAAACTTAATAATGTTATGCGATACTGTTATTGTAAATAGCCGGGGAATATGAGTTATGTTGTAAGTTTGTATCTAATAGTTTAACTTTGATTTTAAATATTTTAGTAATTATTATAGGCTATAATATTTTTGTTTTACATTAATAGATTATTGTTTTATCTATAATGATAGTTAAACTTCTCTAGAAAATTTCTTCCTTTCCCTATGACCCAGAGTATTGGCAAATACAGGTGAAGGTTGGCTGGCCCAAAAACATTGTTTAAACCTGCATTCCTGGTTCCTAAGGCTAGGAGTTTGCTCTAGTATTTCTGTGGCTAAATATATTCTATCATGACTATATTTATCTTAGGTATATAACTATTTTTTGTATATTGTTGTAATATATATATGACAGCCCCAGGCCTGCGGGTTAAATGATGAGGCATTCTATAACAAACTCTTCTTTATTTCTTCTATAATAATCTAATATCCAACATGGCGTCCATTAGGCGCGCAACATTATAGAACAATAGACGGTAATCCGGTCAGAAGTCACCAGCTACTTCTCTCCAGTACGCGTTAGCCTTCGTCAGCGCTCGCTCCACCTTTAAATAGGCTTATTTACCCACAAATCCTTACGCGATGACAAGGAGTTCGCTCTATTTTTATTTCTTACTCCCTTAATTTTAAAGCTAATCTTTTCAAACCTGACATATATATATATATATATATATATATATATATATATATATATATATATATATATATATATATATATATATATATATATATATATTATATATATATATATATATGCAATCGCGAATAGCTTAATTTTTTAGGTATTAATTTTTTTTTTTAATTTTAAATTTTTGAGAATTTGGATATTTTCAGATTAGCTTAACAAGTTGCAATTCAGAGAATGTTGGCGCCATCAAATTAATTTAACCACACTTACCGGTCCTAAGTTCGTGGTTGCACTTGGATAATTTATAAATTTTATCTTAAGCAATTTTAATTTTGTTTGAAAACGTTGGATAATTATCCTTTTTTTATATTCGCCATTGATATTTTGTATTCTATGATTCATATATTGTTGAATTTTTGTTTAATTATAGAATTGTGTGATTTTTTTTTACATATACTTAATTATGTATATTGATAGATAGATATTCTTTAAATCCTACTGTTTCAAATTTTTAAACACCTTTTTTTCGTTGAATTAAAGAATCAGCTTAGCAAGTACATTCAGCTGCAGTGGTATAATGAATCTTTCTGTAAAATATTAACTATAAATATATTTTTCATCCGTAATATGTCACTACCAAACTTTCTTATATGAATAAAAAGAAATGTCATACTTATAATTCTTTAAATACTTATGTTCAGTTACTTGAGCTGTGTATAAGACATAATTTCTTCTCCGATTGGGCTTTTTAAAATTTATTTTATCGAAATTTTCTAGAAAAATTGAGTGATTCTTAATGCTTTTTTAAGAATAACTTACACAATGATATTTATGGAAATATTTCAAAATAAATTTCATTTTTCTCCATCGTTAGATAATTACCATATACAAATAATTTCAAGGCTTTAATGCATGCATACTTTTAGTGCATGCATGCGTGCAATGAAATTTAGACTTATAGTTATGCATTAATTAAATTAATTAATAAATAACTTCAGAATCGAAACATAGAAACCGTGGCCAGGAATTCATGTATTTAACTCCTGATAGAAGTTCGAAAACAACACTGTTACTTATTTTTTCAATGAATATATTTTCATACGATATATTTTCCAATAATTTCATCGGTATAAATAATAATTTGCGTTGGAATTTAACAAATCAGATACCTAAATTCTTTTGATTTTTCTGATGTTAAATAATAACAATATCAGTAAAAGAGTCCGATTAATGTATGGAATGCAACATAATTGTGAGTTCGTTGAATCGGTTGAAAAATTAAAATTATGATAGTTATTTAATTTTCTTCATAGTATGAAATTCGTGGAATTTGTTTTGAACATCACTCCTCCTTCCAACTATTTTAACACTGGATTTCTTTGAAAAATATCTATAACAAAACAAGTAAACACAAAATTGAAAAACAAGCTTAAAAGTTTTAAAATGAAAATAAACTATTTTTAATAGATTTTTTTAAAAAATGTTTGACAGTAAAATATAATTTCAAATTGTATAACAATATCACCTTAAAAATTAATCTGTCTTTTTAATGGGGGAATTCACCAGAACAATAATAAACCATTTGTTGAAAGAAAAAGAAAATCAAAATTTATTCTGGAGGCTTTGACATCTCACGAAATTTCATTTTAAAGCAAGAGTTGAATTTAAAAGACAGAAAGTAAAAGATTAAATAGGATCCTTGTGAAACTCTCACGAATATCTGAAGACAAATGGAATGTGGTTATTCATTCATTCCTTAACTTGAAAACCTTTTCTTTTATTCTCGTTTTCATAAGTTATTTTTTTCTTGTAGAAGATCTGAAGGCGTAATTCTGAAAACTTTAATCAATAACTTTTTAAGAATGTGTTACAAATTATTTGTAATTAAACATTACTGTTTTAACTGAATAAAATATTGTACATACTTTAATTTGTTTGACATATATTTGTTTATGAATACAAAAACAAGAATAAATGTAATTTCAATTAGAATATAATCACAAATCTGTGGATCTCATTAACAAATAGTAAAAATTAAATATTCATTAAAGTTGTTTTTAAATGTATGAAAGAGAATCATAAATCAACCGACTTTTATGTATTAGTTTCAGTAAATTTATATGACTACGCTAGAAATAAATAATTATCAACATGTATAATTTTTTTCGGCATAGTTGTTTTATATTTATTTCGATGTTCAAATAGGAAGTGAAATGAACAAATATGTTATATGTAAATAAAATTTTAATATATCCCCAAGCAACTTTGTTAAAACTCTTTGGATTGGGCAGCTAAAATAACATTGGAATCTTTGCTAACTCGTGCTTGTTGAAGTAATTGATTAATTGTAATATACTGCTATTAAAAATTACATTTCCTTATTCCTTAAAATCCATGAAAATAACTTTAAAAAATACTTTAATAAGTTTTGAATTTTTTCTACCGTATAAAAATCTATATAGATTGCAGTTAAATATATTGTTTCTGTCGACATAACTCTATTGTTTTATTTTAGAATTATCA
Source organism: Trichonephila clavata (assembly GCA_019973975.1). Classification (NCBI taxonomy): domain Eukaryota; kingdom Metazoa; phylum Arthropoda; class Arachnida; order Araneae; family Nephilidae; genus Trichonephila; species Trichonephila clavata. The sequence goes on along the minus strand of BMAO01032421.1, from coordinate 14,634 downwards.
CGAATAGAAAACACATTTTTTCAATTAATGTTTTTGAAAACCACTTTACTTCTAACGCTTCTTTTTCCATTTTTTAAAAATAATCTATATGTGTTAATAGAAATAAATTAATTTCTCATATAGCCGTTCATACAATTTCGTCTTCTTAAAAATGAAAGCTAACTTCCAATCTGTATAAGACAATGTAAATATTCCACTGAGAAATGAATTAACTTTCTCTCTGGTTATCAAAATGTAGAATCACTTCTTATTTTTACCTTTATATAACACTAAACCAAGATAATTAACCAGCACTTATACAATCTTGAAGCCCAGTAGCTGAGTGGTAGTGTATCGCCCTTCCACGCCACAAGTGCAAAGTACAAATCCCGGGCTGAGCGACGTCGGCTCAGTATTTCATCCTTTCAGTGGGGCTGTAAATGAGTACCAAGTTTGATTGTGTATGGCAACTGAACACTGAGGGTTTCACGTCTGACTGACCCCTTTTTTTTACCTTACTTACTTATTTACTCGGGAGAATCAAGCCCACCCAAAGGGTTTCGAGCTGTGAATCGACCCTCCGGGATGTTACTTTATTAATGTAAACAAAATAATTATACAAAGTGGTGCCGAAGGGACCCTCCCCACAAAATTCTAGAGAAAAGGGGAATAATGTAGAAGAAAACCTTACAGTTTTGTATAACATTGCAATTACAAAAAAGAAACACACACACACAGCACAAACACGAACACAGACGTTATCTATCTAATGATACAGGAAATACATGGAAAAAGAAGTAAGAGAAGCGGGGGAACTACTTCTAAAAGGGAATTCGAGATTAGGGAGGGGAGGAAAATGCCAGAAAAAGATAGCGGAGGTCCAAACAATTTTTTCCTGTTATATTTTGGAAACAGCAATAATGGCCGGTTCACTGCAATGGAGCGGGACCCTCGGAGAGGCAAGCAAAAGTTGCAGGGGGTGCCAAGGGGGAAGAGGCATCACATCAATAACCTCCCTTCTCCAAAAGTTTTGCACCCCAAGGCAATGGATGACCGAAAACATCTCCACATGCATCCCAGCCCCTAAAGTCACGAAAACTGAGATAGGCACAGTAGCCCTTAGTCATCATGATCTGTTGCGCCACTAAGTTCAGTTCAGTTTATGCAAGCTGAATTAACTAATATCAAGAGGAATTTTAAAGTCAAACTACGTCTTTTAAAACACATTGACACTACGAAGTATTTATATAACAAACAGTGTTCTGTAAATAAGCAGGTTATAGGAAAAGAGACATATTTTTAAATTGCTTTTTATCGTTTACATAGCTATAAAACACGTACTCACACATATATAGATAAATATAACTGAGTTGATCCGCAATAGCCCTAGGTCTGCTTCTGAGCTTGATACTTACAATCAATTTTTGAAACTTTAAATATTTAATATCAAAGGTAATTATAGTAAGTGTGGAAATTTACTAAACACTGATAAGTTAGTGGTAAACTCGGGTAGTGTGCCTGAAGCCGACTATCGGCAAGAGATGAAATATATCTAGCTGTTAAATGAGTTTCACTAGGGAATCCTCCACTCTTTTTTTTTTTTTGTTCTTGTTCTTGTAGTTCTCTTCGTAATTGCTTCATTTATCCTCTGCTTCTATTCTTATCATCCTTTTAACCACCGCTTATCATTATATTTCCAGTTCACTATATGTCTTCTTATATCGCAATGATAATGTGTATAAATCAAGTTTAATTTACGAGTCGATGTTGTCATACGAATCAGTGTCAAAAAAAATTGTCGCTAGGCTTATTTTGGGAAATGACTCAGAAAACTCCTGCTTATCGATAATGCTTTCGAAATCAGTTTTAATTTAATTAATCAAAATGTTTACTCCATGAACATCAATATAACATCTTTTTATCAGAATGTAATTGATTTTACTTTTTTGAGCAAATGTAATTACAAAATAGACTTTATAAACACAATTAAAATACCTTAACACTCATTCCCTGTAAGAATTTTAGTTTATAACATTAATTTTAACATCTCTCACGGATTCTAATCTATTAAAAGTGACATTAAATCTATTTATAAAAAGTTTTAATTTTAGTATCGAAGTTTTAGATTAATATAAAAAGCATATCATCACATCACACATTATAAATATACACAATCTACATTGTGTGACAAACGTAACAACCCTGAAGCATCTGTGGAAAATGATGAAATTCAGCAGAAATAAGGAATGTTTACTTAAAACTGTGCAACAGTGTAGCAAGTGACAACACGAATGGTTACTAGTTGGCAGTGTAACTAGGGTAATTTGTTCCAAAAGTTTGGTATGAGCTCCAATAAGGCTACGTAAGAAGATCCTAGAGTGAGTGAGAGAATATTAAGGTCGCAATTAAGCTACACGAGGGCTTTTGGTGACGGACCTCGTAATTTTAAACCATGGTCAAGGGATGAAGACAACACCTGAGCTGGCCCTCTCCCTCTCCTAACTACCACACCACACTAACGGGGGGGGGGCATTTGAGCTCGTTACAGATTTAACGTGCATCGCTCCTCTACTAGGCGGGTATTCAGTGGTACGCAAACCACGAGTCCAATTCCTTGACCACTTGGCTACCGCGACCACCAAGAAGATCCTAGAGGGTATGCCAATGAGTTAAAATGGGTTTCACTTGCCATGTGAGTTAAGTTCTCTCCTAAGTCTACTGTGCGTAGTTTCAGTAAAGTTTTGGGTTAGTTTGGAGGACCGGCCTTATAGGTGATCATAGATTTTACCAACAAGGAAAACATGTATTCCAACTATAACTGTAAGGTTTTGAGAAGATAAAATTAATTTCTTTGTGATTTTTATTCTTGTGAAAACGGTTCTAAATTATTCGAGTATATTTTTCATAGATAAAAACTGTAAGATCCTAGAGAATGTTTTACATATCTTTGTAAAGAAACAGTCAGTCTGCTTACAAGTTCAGAAGCAATGATATTTCTTAACAGAAAATGAATCAAATATACAGACATTACATCAAGGACTATATTTTCAGTACTATTTCAAGGACTATATCAGCAAATCTAATAATAATTGCTATTCTAACACTCTTAATAGCACCGACTTCCGTTTAAACTACTTTGGCAGTTTAAGAAAACCTTTTTGACGTGAATCGAAAGTAAATTTTGCATTTGCGTAGAAAATTTACACAAAGATTGAAACGGTGTAACACCATTATACTTAGAACATACTATAATTATTATTTTTAAGAAATATATTATGTATTAATTTTAAACACTTCCTTTTAATAGAAGTGACTTCAATGATTCCTATTTTTGATAAAAATGTCTTTTAATGTCAAATAAATGGTACTTGTCAAAAATAAAGAAAATATATATTTTTTTTTTCTAGCAGCAGTAAATACTACAATATCCTTCTATTCTTCACAATTACCTTTAATAGTTTCAGCCAGTAGTTTTTAACAGAATTATATGATAAAAACATTTTGAAATTTTAATTTTAGATTCTTTAAATAAATTTATTATATATTTAGGACTTGATTTCTAATTGTTTTATAACCTTAATTTTTAATATGCAAGTATTTCTTACAAATTGTATGAAATGAAAATTTTTTTACCACAGAATGAGAGCTATATAGTTTTAGTTCTTATATATATATATATATATATATATATATATAATTTGAATTCATCATTTTAATAGATATGAACATAGCTTACCAAAGAATAAAAAATGAATTTTATAACATCTGAATATTGTTTATGAGTATAAAATAAATCTTACAATTACAAAGTTAAAGAAATTTTCCTAATGTATTAAAAATAATCTAAAATGTATCTTAAATGATAAATGCGGTTTTTCAATGTTATTGCAGTTGGTAGCTAATAAAGTCCTTTTATATATATATATATATATATATATATATATATATATATATATAAAATGTATTTTTACTCTGATAAACTTAAATAAAATGGTATTTGAATAACTATTTCTCTAAAAATTGTACTAATTTTGCATGTCCAAAGTATTTTGTTTGTATATTTATTTGTTAGGACAATTTATTTTTATTTTTGTTGCATTATGGTTTTGTGTCATTTGTGTATGTGTTACGTGTTTAAATACATATAAAAACAATTCATTAGACAATGGAGAAATAGGCAAGTTTACATTTACTCTGAGTGACTTTTCTTTTCTGAATGAAGTATACGTAAATATCATTACCAATAAAAACAAAGGCATACAAGCATTTTAAAAACTAAAATTTATTCAATATTCTAAGATATTCTCAAATTTTTGTCAAAGAATTTGTACATACATTAATTCAAAAACAAAAATAAAGAATTAGAGTTAATTTTTAAAAAAAAAATCATGATTTTTAGAAGGACTTTTTTGCAGTAGATTTATTAAAAATTGGAAATATTTTTTTTATAAACATCTAATAAATTTGGGGTATGTGACTACTACCAATGAATGTAATAACAATTGCATGATAATTGGGAAAATGTTGCATTTAATTTTATATATTCAGTACTTATACATTTTTTTTTACTTATTCGTATTATATTATACAGGGAATAAAGTGCATTAAATAGTTTTTGAGGAATTTTTTGAGCTTTTTTTTTTACCACAAAAATATGATTGGGGATTTTATTTAAAATTCAGAGCTTAGGCATTTTGCTAAGAGGCCTCCTAATAAATTATCATAATAATGAACACAGAAAAAAAAGTTTGTATTCAACTTCTAACAAGAATTAAGGAAAATCCGAAAAATTGGAAACATAACACATTCAGGACACACTTATTGGAACTTTTGGATGAGATTAAATATCATTCTAGTTGATTGAAACGTAAAGTATAAGGAGCTCTTTCACACACTATACATTTTACGTACGGTACAATAACGAACTCTGAAATGCTTATTAAATGGCTTCCCATCCCTCCCGAATGAATGATTATCTGAATTATGAAAGTTAAACTAAATAGCAAGTACAAAGTTTTATTAATAGTCTGAATGCAAATACGAGGATGTTATCTCTATAGCATGTATTTCAAGATTAAAGGCGATTTTTCAAAACTAAAAAAAGGAAATGGAAACATTTTTGTTAGAATAAAATATAAAAGTGGCAAAAATGCTGAGAACATTCATTTTTTGTCTAAATTTTGTGTCTGACTTAATTTTTCGTTATGAAGTTATGGTACTATCTTAAATGTGTGTGATTGTGATTCTAATGTATATTACACATACGTAGTATGATCCAAAAGTTTGGGGACAAGGGGTACAAAACCTTACGCTGAATAGTTCACAACATCGAAGCACATTCACCTTCCAAGTTGTCTCCTTGGTCGACGATACACTTTTGCACGCATTCGTATAACTTCTAAAAGACACCTGGAAGCCATTTTTCGCAACCTCCCTTAAGATCTCCTGCGATGCAATTTTCACTTCATTTGATGACACAAAAATACGTCCCTGTAAATACTTTTTCATTAATGGGAACAGGCAAATGTCTCACGGGGCTAAGTTCGGTGAATATGGGTAATGTAGAAGCACTTTGGAACGGGTTTGGGTGCAGAACTCATTTATTAATTGAGATCGATATGCTAATGTGTTGTCGTGAAAAAGATACCAGGCGTCACTCTGCCAGAACATAGACCATTATCAACGAAGGAATTAACTCAAACGACATCTTCAAAAAGTGTGTAGCCTCAGCAATTTGTGCAAGTGTTTGGTGACGATCTTTTTGAACATATTCAGACATCAACGCAACATTTTCCGCGAAGGCCATCCAACGCGTTCATTGTTTCCCATGGATTCTCGGCTCTCTTTAAAACTCCGATGCCATTCGTAAGCCTTGGATCTCGCCATGGCAGATTCTCCATACACCGTATTTTGCATTTCCAAAGTCTGCATTGGTGTTTTTATCTAAAAGTTCACAGAATTTAATGTACAACGCTTTTCAAGAAACACCATCTTTCTTACATCACGGAGCAAAACAAACAAGCTTTGGAAGATAACGACTGCACGTGTGGTTCGGTCACATGTCATAGATTAAACTAACCTGGCCATGTATAGGAGGGTTGGGAGAATCATTTTCAAGTGGTTTAACTTACTTCCGTACGCAGCAATGGCCTCAGTCCTCGAGTTTTTCGATCGCACCTCGTATGTGTAAAAGTTATGTAAATTAAAAAGTTTCGTCAAATTTTAAAAATCCATCATAAAACAAGTTTAAGTTAACTGTAATAGCCATGAGTATTTTTTCAATCATTGTAGAGTACCATTATTCTAATCATAAAGAATGAAGTAATGATGATGGCTTGGAAGCAGAATATACAGTATGTTTTAGTTTAATAAAATAAGTTGCGTGTTTAAATTTAAAGTGCGTGTGTGGAAAATATTGGAATTATGTGTAAATGCTCATTTATGTTTTACTAAAAATGCTACAAAACAAGTCTTTTGAAAGAAGAAGGTTATTGACAAATGGCCGCTAAAATGCCATTTTGTTTTTCTATTGTTTTAAAAATTTGGAAAAGGTATTCTGAAACAAATTTTGTTGCGGACAGAAAGCGATATGAACGCCCAAGTAAAATAATTTACATGAAGGCAGGTCAGTGTACAGTATTCCATCATCAAATTGGTAGCTTAAGTTCCCTCAAATTTCAAAATGGACTTTGGCATAAAAGGTAAATGTGTGGAAAAGAACTATGAAAAGAAAACTATTGAAATTTTTTTCACAAGGTGGCAAAGAGAAACTATTATTGAATAATTTTTAAAATTAGAGGCGATGAGCAAGGGCAAAGAGTCATTTATAATAAGTATTAAAGGCTGGAGAAAGCAATATTAAGTGATGGAAATCAATTTTGTATTTCTGGTAATTAAAGAAGGACCAATGTAAAAAAGATGCGGTTTTCAGCTCTCAGATGAGGAATTCAGCTCCCAGTGTCTGAGGCCCATACTAAAGAAAGTGATGATGATGATGGTATGAGATGTATGCATTTTTGTGGTATTTAAAGTCCACTTCGTAAATGAAACAGTTAAATCAAGCAATTACATTGAAATATTTCAAAATAAATTTCAACCAATAGCAGAAGATCCTTTTGAGGCTCAGTTTTAAATTTTTAGAAGGAATATTTTAAATTTCACTATTAAAAGCCAGTTCAGAAATGGTTCGAAAACAATACTCTGAATAAAACAAACTAATCAGGGTAACTTCCGGATATAAATCATACAGCAAAATATCGTTTAAAATATCTCACAGAATGAAGACCTCGAAACAAACGTCACTTAATTCAATATTTAATATTTTCTTCCAACCATGCTGTCCCTAAAAAACGTCTTGTGAAATTGGTGAATTCCTGCCAGAAAGATGTAGATCATCATTTAAAGCAAATGTCTGACCCATAAAATATTAATGCTAAACAAAGAACGTATTTTAATTTTAGTGTATATGTAAATTTGTGTTTTATTCTATTACGTATATTATGTAGCTCAATATTGTGTTATTCTGTATGATTTGCACATTCTTCTGTTCAGGCAGCTGTACTATTAACAATAACTGCGACTATAAAAAGAAATAGTAACATATTTGAAATCAGAAGGAAAAAAATATATTAGAATCACTATCAATTGTTAAGTTAATACGTATTTTTTTCTAACGTAAAAAAATATTAATTTCATTTATAACAAAAATATAAAACATTAAGTCAAACATAAACAATTAGTAATAAATTTAGTTTTCTCAGAATTCGTTGTCAATGGTATATTTAGAAATGTCTGTTAAAAGAGATATTAATTGTGATGATCTCTTATTTTTGGTATTAGTGATAAAAGGTTTATAAAACTTAACTAATTATAAAAATACACTTCAATATATAATATTTAGTGTGGAATATATTATTTATAATACGTACATAATATTTTCTTGTTACAAAAAATTATGACGGAATTTTTAATAAAATCAAGATTTAATAAAGAAATATTATTATTTTAGGCACGTTATTATATTTTCATATGTAAAAATAAACATATTTTTAATGTAATAAGAGTATATGCACTGAAAAATTGTTAAAAAATTAATTTTATTTTGTAAACATGCAAAAACTGTAAATGGATATTTTAGAGTACTAATTTTGCACATATAGCTTAATTTTAATGTTAATTAATTTTATCATTTCATTATTGTCAAACTTCATTATTTCAGATTTACAAATATTTTTTATTTGAATATTTTCAAAACATGGTAATCAGAAATATTAAATGTAATTATATATCTAAATCTAACTGCAATCATGTGCTTGGTAACAGTAAATATTAAGAATTGTGAATGAAATTGTATACATTAAGTATTTAAATAAACTAATGCAGCTATTTTTAGTAAATCAAAATATTCTTCTGAAAAAAAAAATAAGGTCATTTTATAATGTGTGTTTCAACTTAGCTGAATAAATATTATACGCTTTAGAAATAAATGTCTCCTATTAGATACTATAAATTAACATCAATTGCAAATATTACAACCAAATAGTTCTTAAATTTTAATATTATTATATATTTTAAAGTTGTGTTTATTAACATGAATGAAAAATAGCTTGATCGCTTTTTTCCATTTATAGAAATAATTATCAAGCATAAATTATAACGCTTAAAAGTGAATTATTTAAATACGATGAATTTGTTAAATCTTTAACAGAAGCAAATGTTAACATTTGTTTCAAATTTATATTTTATTTTTTATTTTTTAGTTTAGAAACAAAAGTTGCTTACTAGATGAAGTAATCCTACCTAAAAGTTTATTTTTCTCTTCATGGAAGAAATAAGAGCAAATATATTTTAGAAAGTTAATTCAGTTAACAAAAACGAAGAAAATCTAATTATTGTATTTTTTCAATCTTGAATGGAATTAATGAACATTTCTTTTACAAGATGTGCAGTTTAAAAAGCAAATATTCTTAAAGCAGATTGAATTTATTTCTGAAACTCATTCTGATGAAAATAAAATGCTCTCTCTACACATTCTGAGTGTTAAAATTTTGATTTATGTTAAATTTTATTATCATTTACAAGTAAATAAACATTTAAAGAAATACTTGGCTTATACACTTAACAAGCAAATAAATTAATCTAGAATTTTTAATTAATCCTTAAAATAAAATATTATATTTATATAAATTTTTTATGATTTTTTTTACTATCATGTTAGAAAAAAAACTAACAGTTTAAGTAATGAGAAAATATGTTGTATCATTCAACTATATAATGGCATCATAGATTTATTTTTTAAAAAACGCCATAGATGAATATTCCTCCAATTTTGGTTTTCTAAAATAAATATTCAATCATAATTAAGAAAGTTTACATTATTTATAATACCCCAGTATAATCCTTTCTATAATACACCACCGAATATTCATTTTATTTATAGTAGCTTAAATCAATTTTTTAATGCTCTTATCATGATATGCACTTGTATTTCCTGATCATTCATTATATCTTCTTGGGTGATTTTAATAAATAAACAAGTATAAATTTCATAAATGTCTTATGAAATGATGGAAAAGCCAAATATATTATGATTCAGCAGTGACGAGCAATTCTATATTGAATGTAAAATAACTTATTGAGGAATTTATCTTGGAGGCAGTGTTTACTTATTTATTTTGAAATATGATGTGCTGAGTTGTGCTGCGGTACATTCTACCAGACCCTCATCAATCGTTTTTTTTTTCAGATTAGAAATATTTAAGAATACCAGAAACAATTGATTTGCTATATATCTCATACAAGTTAGATTAGCCTTAAGATATTGTTACGTTAATCGGGGTTCTCGGATTTTATGCAAATCAGTCACAAAGTACAAAACAGTTCTTTAAGAGTGATGATAAATTATGGTCGCAAAACAACCCTTGATATACAAGATATAGCATCAATATTCACAGAATAAATCTCAGAAACCCTTTAAACCTTCAAGAGCATTCAGGAACAATTATCAGTATCTAAAATACGCATATTTAAAGGATTATTCACAAGCCCAGCCAAGCTAATCACGGTCAAGGCAAGATTACTAATCACTAGTCCAAACAATGTTCACTAATCGCTGGTTAAAACAGGATTGATTTGTTTCTGCGAGTATATCTCTATTTATACACCGGGAGGAAACTTCGAGAAAAATATGTTTGCATCATACATCGTGAAATTAGTGGATTTCTCCACTAGTTTCCAGAAAAATTCAGGGGGCCTCAATTGTCACCAACTTGGTCGCCCAAAATGATTCCAACTTGGCTCTATTGCCAAGAGTTCTCCAAGTTCCCATAAAATCGTCATTATAACATAAGGGACGGTGTTCCTTGTGAATATTACAATTTTACGTAAATTATATAACATAGAGTAATATAAATTCATTACACATCCAAATACAAATTATTTAGATTATTTTACACAAATTTTGTGACAATATTATCTGCGAATCGTTCACTTGCGTAAGGTACGTGGTATTGCTTTTTAAAATTATTTCCTTTCATTTTTTTGTCCTATTTATAAAATAACTTTTCCATCACTTATTCTAAATCAATCACTCTGAGTGACATTGTGAGTCCTTAATCAAGCACTCAGGAATAGTGGATGGAACTACAAATGTTATGTATGAAATTATTCTGGATAGGAAACAGATACCATTGGGAAGTTTGGGTCTTTCATAAGATCAACCGTTCTTGCCTTAATTTTCCAGAGTATTCATTTCCGTGTTGAGTTCAAGTGCAAAGCCCATTTTTGTGTGTTATGTACAATCATGTCAGGACAGTGCTATAGCATTTATTGCTTGATATACAGGCATTATACGCATCCCAACTGCGTGTCCACGCTTGAAGCTTTTCAGTTTCTATAACGTTTTCAAGAATGTTTCAGAGACATTATTGTTGGTCACTAAGAATTTCCTACGCCAAACTGAGACTATTTGAATCATCTGAAGTTGTTGCATTTTATACATAATGATAAATGCAGTAGTATTAAGTAGTATAAATGCAGTCATTATTAACATGAATACCTAATAGGTTATTTGCAATACATTTCAAAATCCTATAAAACAAAAAACTCCCTTTTAACGAAATATACTGCTGTAAATTTTATGTTAGGTGTAGAATTATTGTAGTCTGAAAATTGTTTTCTGTGGTTTTCTACACATGGCAGCAGGAATATATATATATATATATATATATATATATATATATATTATATATATATATATATATTATATATTTCAAGGGGTGATCAAATGAAAAGGTACGAAACTACACGGTGGGTACAAATTAGACTTTATTCAAAATATACACCATACGTCTGAGCACAACGATCCCACTGATGAACAAGCCGCAGGATTCCTTGTTCCCAGAATTCCTGTGCTGTGACGAGACCAGTCCTTCACAGTGTCCTTGAGTACGTCGTCCGAGTTTGAAGCGCTTTCCTTTCAGGTGTTTCTTCAGTGGACCAAAACACATGGAAATCGTAGGGAGAACATGTTCGGACTGTAGGGCGGATGGTCCAACATCTCTCATTTGAACTTGTCCAGTTCCATTTGTGTGACTCTGGAGACGTGTGGACGCGCGTTATCATGGAACAGAACTGCACCCTCCATGATCAGCCCCGGTCTTTTGTTCTTGATGAACCTGCGTAGACGTCGGAGTGTCTCACAGTACACATCGGAGTTTAATGATTTTTTGTGCTCGAAGAATTCCACAAGTAGCGGACCTTGAACGTCGAAAAAGACAGTGAGCAACACCTTGCCTGCTGACTTTCACGGCTCTGAACTTTTAGGTGGAGGTGACGACGCATGCTTCCACTGCATGCTATCCCGCTTTGTCTCTGGCTCTTAGTGATGGCACCAGGTCTCATCACCTGTGACGATCCTCTTCATGAATGCGGGTCTTCTTGATACTGAAACAGATGTTGCGGTGCTAGTCCCATACGCAGTTCTTTTGCTGGTCGGTGAGCTGCTTCGGAACCAAAGTGGCACAAACCTTCCGAAATCGCAAACTGTCGTGAACAATTGTCCACACGTTCGATAGCTGACATCCACCTTCAGCGCCAACATTCGCAATGTGACACGCTGATCACTTCTCACTAGGTCGTCCTCCTTGTCGATGAGATCGCTCGTGATTGACAGTGTTTGCCTGGCCTGGTCTCTGGTCATCACCCACACTCTCACGGCCTGCACGAAAACGGCACTCCATTTTTTGACAGACTTGTCAGAGACACATTTCTCCCCGGTAAGCGGTCACCATCCGCCGATGAATAGCTGCAGGTTTCTCCCCTTCCGCTGTCAGAAATCGGATAAAACACTTCGCTACTCCTCAATCGTCGAATTTTGCAACGCGAACCGCCGTCCTGTCCTCATATGGACTGCCGCATCATTTGGATGCCGCCTTTCATAAGAACCTTTGCTCTGTCCTGCGCATGCGGGCGCCCACGCATGATCCCCCCCGATCCCAGTCAGAGCTCCAATGGCATACCGAGATGTCTCGCTACATTCTCCCATGGAGGAATATGCAAATATTTAACTGTTTCATTTTTATGTCGTTTTGTACCTTTTCATTTGATCACCCCTTATATATTGCTTTTTTTCTTCATCTACAGTTCAGAGCTGATTGAATGTCATCTACATAACTATTATTAACAACATCTGTATTCTATAATTATTACTATGATATTAAATACTTATTCTTATTCCAAAGGTGTTGAGAGAAACTCAGAAAGCTAAGTTTAACTTTAAATATATTTTATTAAAATATTTAAACATTTCTCTGAAATAAAGTCTTCTATATTTTTCAAAAATAATGATATTATATATAAGAAACGAAGGACTGAATTATATTAAATATTCATTAGAAAACCTTTCTAAAAACTTGCTAATTATTAACAGTTAAAAGTTAAAGAAAAAATATCTATTGAAATTTTCGCTCTAATTAAATGAAATATACTAATAAAAGTAATATAAGAGAGGAGAACCTATTTCAATAATAATGTTATATATTTTTTTTTTCAATATTCAGATTTCCTTGTTTCCAAGTAAAATCTGAAAAATTCCCCTATTATATTTTTTTATGGCAATATTACCAATTATACTAAAAAATTCTCAAAAAAAAGTTCACTAACTATTGATTTAAATACCACCTGTAATTTCAATATTTTTTTTAAAGCGCCTAAAGAAACCCCTTGTTAATGTTTCATTTTTCTTTAAAACATGGTTAAATCCCTAAATAAGGAGCAGATTGCCGATTGACTCATCAACTATGCTTTACCAGACGTCGTTCTTCAAGATATGAATGATCACACTGCTCTGCACACATCTCTTAGAACTTTCCTTAAAGATAGAACTCTCCATCTGGTGATGCGTATTTTTTGTACGTTGAAGTTGCTTAAGTGTGTTTTCTCGTGCCTGAATCTATTCATGGAATTCATAGAGAAAAAAGTGGAAAGAATGTTATTTTCTGAGACAAGAAGAGTAATAGACTTTTGATTTTTCGAAAGTGTTTCTTGCCCTATATTTTGGTCTCCAAAAATCTGGGGAGCAAAAAAGCAACTGAAAAAAAAGTTCTCTATCGTGAAATTAAGGAGTTTGATAGAAAAATATGAATGGAGTTTTTGAGGATATTTGTACATTTCATGGAAAAACGAAAAATAAGCAGAAAGAAAAAAATGAACAATAAATAAAAATGTGGTAACTTTCTTGGGTCTTGATTTTTAGAAAGGTTTTGTCAAAAATTTGAAAGAATTTTGTATCCCTTGTTTTTTATATTTTTATATGGAACCGGATAATAGGAAACAGGAGAGAGAAGATTGTCACGGAATCACAATTTTCTCAATGAATATTCAGTTTCTCTTATTTGTATTTATTTATAATTTTTTTTTCAAAAGAAAAGAAAGTGACTAATTTTTTACCCAATTCCATTTCTTCCATGATAGTACATCCTAATGCTATACGAATTCATTATATTTAAAGGAAAGTTCCGATTGTGGGTTTTTAAAAATAAACTTAAGCTTTTGCTTATTGAAATACAGGTACAACAATAATTTGACCGGTATCTTTTTGAGTATTTTTATGAGAGAATATTAAATAAAACTATTGTTTTACTTAATAAAACATAAGATTTTTGTTAAGAAAAATATGTCAAAAAGGAAATTGTTTTTTAAAAAAATAAATCACTTGCGGGTGGTTGATTTTGCTTTGCGAGGGAGATAGAAATATATTTTGTGTAACAAAAATTATATATGTGGATGAAACAGTTAGAGCATTCATTCCTACGGAACAAAGGATAATATTTAGGAACTGCAAAATTAAATAAGTTTAAATTTAAAAAAATACGGCTGAAATTTAAATATTTGAAGATTTTTTTTTCTATTTCTTAGAATACTTGTTAAATATAATACCTTTATTTTTCAGTGATATCCTTTTTGATCTAAAATTTATTTAATGTTTTATGGGTGAAAGTAAATTATACCGAACATCTATTGTAACGCAAAACATCGGACGGACTTTTTTGACTTATGTTTGTCTTAAGTTTCTTGAATGATACAATTTCGGCACATGAATTTTTGAAAAATTATCGATTTTGACTTTTTATATTTTTTTAAAGTTCAAATATTTTT
>BMAO01032420.1:0-38587 GCA_019973975.1 Trichonephila clavata | reverse complement strand
ATACCAAATGAACGATAATATCTGAAATATATATATATATATTATATATATATATATTATCCCATTCTCTTAACTTCCCCGTCTCACTACGATTGAACTTAAAGGGTCGAGTTAAATTCAATGGACAGTCGCTCTCATTATGCCACACTTTGACAGAATAAGCTGCCGAAATTGAACTTTGATTGTGAGTTAGGAATTGAACCTACTAAATGACTTGAATGTCATTAATGTGACTTTAATTCTGTTTTAATAAATAATGTTTCTCTCTCTGTATATATTCTGTATTACTGAGGCTGTGACAGATCTATACGCGTCCTCTCACTAACTCCTTGGGGGTTCCTTTAGAGCAAGCATTCTTTCAACCAGCTTTCACCGAAGACAAGAAAACTTATTATGCAAATTAAGTTTAACATATATATTCTGTATTCGCGAGTTTTAAGAAGTTAGTGAAGTGAGAATTGAAGATTAGGGAAGTGAGGATAGCTCGGATGTGAAGTGAATTAATGAGAAGCTAACAGCACTCCGGCAGTAGTACGTAAACAGTGTACGACGCATGAAGTTGAATCTCTAAGAAGTGTTGAAGTCAACTATTAGTGTTTAAGGCTACGTCGAATAGTTGAAAAGATTGCAAGAATTCAGGTACTGTAATTTTAGTTTAAATAGAAGTTAGAGAGTTAAATCATTAACAAGCTTTTTAAATCAAGCTTTGTATAAGTTATCGTAAGGATAGATTCTCATGATCGTAGATATTGACCCCACGCTATCTTGTCTCACCTTCGTGCTCTTGTTGATCAAATATCTTAATAGAGTGTGATTTGTGTCTGTGTTAAATACAGAGATAAAAAATAATTTTGAGTTCATCATGTCGTCTGAGCATTTAGCTCTTCCTACAACATCGAGCCGGGTTAGAGGGAAAAGGAATAATAATTCCTTACAAGGTATAAGAACTAATTCTAAAATTTATAAGAGAATGTTATTTAACTCAAGGGAGGGCAAATAATAGCCCGCGACCACATGTGGCCCGCAAAGAGTTTTTTTGCGGGCCGCCAAGACAGTCACAAAACCAAATGTATAAACAATGTTCTCTATATCTGTGCCAAAATATACCGTGCCAGATCAACAAAAGCAAATATAGATGCAAGTTGACAGACATTAACTCGCAGGCTGTGATGAGTATTTCAACGCGAGTGATCTCGCTCTTGGTTTATAAAAAAAAGTCTCAGAAAAGTGTAATAGAGGGTACATTTGTCTCATAAACTCATTCTAAAACTAAATATGCTTGAACTATAGATATGAAACTGAAATGAACTGTAAATGCGTAACAGTCTATGAGGACCAAGGCCTACTGTGCCTATCTCAGTTTACGTGACCTTTGGCGCTTGGACGCATGTGCAGATGTTTCGGTTAAGAGGACAGTTTGACGTTAAGCAAGCAAGCTTGGTACTCATTATCGACCCACTAAAGGGATGAAAGCTGAGTCGACCTTGCCCAGCCCGGGATTTGAACCCGGACTTGTAGCGTGGAGTGAGTGAATATTAACGTCGCATGTTCAGCTACACAAGGGCTTTGGCGACGGCCCGCGTAATTTTGAACCATGGTCAAGTGACGCGATAACACCTGATCTGGCACCCCCTCTCCTAACTACCACACCCACAACGGAGGACGTTAGAGCTCTCGACAGATTTAATGTGCGTCACTTCCCTTCACGTGGGTCTTCAGTGGTACTGGGATCGAACTCTGACACGCTAGCCATGATCCGATGCCTAGACCACTTGGCTACCGGCCACCTTGTGGCGTGGAAGCGCAATACACTACCACTCAGCTACTGGGCTTCATAGATATGAAACTAGCACAATAAACAAAATAAAGCTGCCACTGTTTTATTTAACTATTTTAAAAGGTGGGTCCGCCGATAGCCTCCACTTCCATGTGGCCCTCGATTTAAAACATTAGTCCACCCCTGATTTAACTGATTTTTTTTTATTGACAAATGTATTGCAAAAAATATAATGGAAACGTGACGTGTTTTTTAAAATTCAAAGGTTTAAATGAATAGCATTCAAAGAAGTTCTCTAATGATACTTGGGGGATCCACGAAAGACAAATTTAAATATACATTTGTCAGAGCATTATTTGTAAGGAAAAATTCCACTTAATTTATTTTGGTCACATAAATTCCCTTTTTTGCTTACGAAATAAACTCCTTTTTTTTCCCCCCATCGAATGAAGCTTACCATAATCGTGTGGACTTCCTGTTGCAAAGGGTAACACAGTTGATTCCCAATTGGCGGCTCTCACGAGAGCTTATATTTTGCACCGGACCGGAACAGAAGCAGATCAAATAGAATGACACAACCTCCAACCATCTGAAGACAAAGGAGTTATTATCTCTTTGCCTTGTTAACCGCAGTGTCCAAGCATGCCCTTAAGGGAATTAATATCAAATGGTGGCTGATCTAGTTAGGGTGCACTTGCTGTTCGAAAAAACAAAATGCATAACAAGGGGGGGGGTGTCAGCTCTATTGTGAGCCGAGTGAGATTTGTTATTGTTAAAGTGACAGCTAACGTGGGAGGAATTTGGATTTATTCTTAGATTAAGTTATACATAGGATGATCAGCATTCAAGCAAAGAACTTGTTACTGAGAATGATAAAAGTTAATAACTCATATATATTTATAAAACATTTTTTGTGTGTGTAGTTAAATGCATTGGTGTGTAAATTAATTACAGAAATGAGAAAATAATTAAAATTTGTATAAATATATCATTTAGTATTACATACTACTTCAATTCATTATCAATAAAACAACCTCATATGCATTACGTATTCTAATTTAAGTAACTTTCCAATTTCTGCTTAAATCTTTCTATTTAATAAGAGAAGAATTTCTACGAGTAAAATTTGTAAGAGAAATATCCTTTTATTTCCTAATTTTTGATATGTATTTTCTGTTTTTATAATCAAACTCTTCTTATTTGATTATTATTAGTTTCGAATGAAATTGTTAGAAATTTTTGTACATATCCAAACATTTTGCGAAGTCTCTGGATATTAGATTTCTGAGGGAAACCTAAAAAGTGTATTCCAGGACCCACAATGCCAGTAGAGACCAATATTTGGCATATTGACGTATAATAACGAAAATATAACAGCACCTTAGGTCTTTCTCTTTGCAGTGGAGTAACGTACATCCCCACATCGCGGGAGGGGGGGGCAGGATTTCTAGGGGCCCAAAGCCTGCCTCGCGCCAAGACGCCCAAACCAAAGCTTTTGATGGCGGGCCCTAATATTCTCCATTACGCCATTGTCTCTTTGCCTGCATGCTGTCAAAACCAAATATCAAAGGTTACTGTTTCTGTAACGTCATAAGGTCATGAGACAATTATGTCGGTAAGAATACCTGCTATTTGTCTCCCACTCATGTCTGTGCGCAGAACAGTATTAAGCATGGACAAGGGAGAAAAAAATAGACTTTGGACCAGAGATCCATGGGGAACCATTCAGCTGAGGTGATTCACTGATGAGACTTAGGTTTGTTTAGTCCCGGTACCAATTGTGCATTCATCAGGAAAGAATCAGGGACTAGGTACTTTAAACAACATCCGAGAAAAGAACATTATAGAAGCAAAGATTTAATGGTCTGAACAAATATGATGTTGAATGTACACGCACATTCAATTTCTTGCTATTTCTTTGGCAGAGTCTCTATGACTGGTTTAGTTACATGGATGAGATTTTGGAATACTACGTTCGCTTTTTCATAGGTACTGTTGATCCTTATTTCATTTTATATATAATGAATGAGTACATGCATCAATGTAAAACTTATATATTTTTTAATCCTTCTGAGAATGAGAATGTTCACCTAATAGATTGCTCAGACAGATAGCCTATATAGAACATGCCTGAGATATTATTGGGAGATCAATACAGCAACTCACCTTCCACTTTTCAAAATCTTCTAGGACCTTAAGCAACGTTTTGAAGAAATCAGATTACATATTCTAATTGCCCGATTTTCTGCATGAATTAATGATATGATTCCTGTACTACTATAAAAAGTAGGATCATACACCACGTTGACCAGTTTTTTGTTCGGAATTTTAAGTTCTGCTTTAGACTAGAGCTGGTAAGTTTAACGCACATAAGTAATGAAAGATATAGAGAGAAGACTACTAAATCTATATTAAATGATCAGTCTAATGAATCATAAGAGAAAGAAAGGAATTTTATGTGCATTCATAAAATTTTTTAAATAAGATTAACCACATAACCGAACTAAGTTTTTGGAGTTTTTTCAATACTTTTGTGTTCCGATTCTTCATACCACTTTGTTTATATTTCTGAATTGTTATTAGTTGCTTTCTTTTATCTTTAAAGAATAAGAACAAACTTGGAACAAATTTTCAGACAGAAAAATACTATTTGAACAGCAATATCAAATTCTGATCTCTTGCTGTCATACAAAAGAGAAATATAATCTAAATATTGTACCCATTTCAATTTAAAAACAATTCGTTTTTCCTCTCCAAAAATATGTTTCATATTTCACCTCTTACAAATGGAAATGCTCTAAAACGGTTATAAAGTTAAATATTCCACTGAAAAATTGCTTATTCATTGAATGTACTGAAATTCCTATAAAGCAGTACCATAAACATGTGTGCAAGTTTAAACTACAGGAACTTTTCTTAATATTGGAAAACAGGAATTTCAGTTCTATTAATGAACATTGTCAAATCTTTATTTTGGCATGATTAATGCGTCACGTAGCTTTAGCGTCTGGCGAAAAAAAATTAAAAATTAATTTTTCTTTTCAGTAAATTTTCTTTATTAACTAAAGCGGAAGCATTAAAAATTAATAGATTCACAAAATTATTCAAGCCATACATTTTTTAAAAAATAATCTTCCTTTTCTGGTTCTTTTCATTAAAATACTAAGCACAATGTTTTAATAGAACAATAAATTAATAAAAAATAGTTATGAAATGTTTTTAAGTTCATTACACTTAAAATTTCTAGCAAAAGAATAGTTTAGACCAGGAACAATAAAATAGGAACAATACAAAATACATAGCAAAAATATTTCTGGGCATATTTGCTGCTCTACTCTTGCATTCATTAGACACATAGAGTTCACGAAAACCAATATAGTACAGTTCAAAACCTTTTATCTAAAAGTCTGACTTAAGGTTTCAAAATCGCTTCAATGGGACATTAAAATCAATCTATTGAAAACAGATTGAAAGTTATACGAATTAAAGAGCATAAGTATTTAATATATTGACTTTATCTTGATGTACATGACACAAATTTAATAATAATAACCAAATATGAGAATTTAGATAATGCACAATGCAACATTTAAGACAAAGTGCACTTCATCAAAATCAAAACTTACGAAACTGTGTTGGAATAATTGTTGTAAACTTTCCAGCAGATCAAGAAAAAGAGAGATAATGAAAATTGTTACACGTATTCATATCTTCTAACACCCAGCTTCACCAGAAAGCATTGTTGAATTGACTTTGACCGTAACCTAAGAATCGAAACAACAATTACGCTGAGGACTAGTTAATGAAACTGATTATTTCTGCACGTGGCAACACTATTGTTTTTTCTCGAAATGTTTTTGTCACTGGCACCGTGAAGAATTCGAAAAGTATTTTTGAATAAAAGGAAAGAAGTGAGATTTTGAAAGTAATGATGCCATTGTTGAAATAGAAATAACCACGTTACTTTAACAATGGCAATAACAATTGACATTTGAATTTCATTATTCTTTAAATGCATTTCTTTAGGAGAAAAAAAATAGAAGTGCGTTACAGTTAAGTAGATATATTATAAAAATGGAAAACTATATTCCGGTTTTCTTCGTCATAAGGATACAAATTGTACCTTTTTTTTCAACAATATACTAATAACCTATTATTATAACAGCAACACAGATAATACCATTGTGTCAAATGAAGTAATTTTATATCCTTACGAAATTATGTAAACATCATAACGTTCAAAATTAACACATGCAATATTTTTATAGTAAAAAAATAAGCCATTAATATTTTATGTTTTCGTCTTTTCAGACATTTTTTTTTAAAAAGAGGTAAATAGTATTTATCGATTTTATTCTTTTTGGGGGGAAATAGAACCATTATAACTCAGTGTCAATTTGCAATCAAATTAAAAATTAAAAAATTGATGGTAAAAAAAATTTCTATAAAAAAATTAGAAAAATTATCACGATCGAAACACTAGCCCTATTATTTTTGTAGTGCCACCTCTTCAAGAATTTAAATATCTCCTTTTATTATTTGAGATTTTTATTATTTTTGCTTTTTTTTTCCATATTCGTGTTTTTAAATAATGCGTGAATTTAAGACAAAGTACCTCTCACACCATATTAAAAATAGTAATTGATATACAATTGCCTTTAAGAAATAGAAATAAATTGTATATATATATAACTTATAAAATACAATAAAATATTTTCAATAAATGAAGTTTTCATGCTTTTGATACAATTCATATACTTTTCACTCATCAAAGTAGTTCTAATAAAGTAAAAAGCAGAATGTTCTCAAAAATCACTACTGATTCATATTAGTACTGAAAAATATTTCATTTTTTATATAATTTTTTGCACACCATTGTAACGTGAGATGATGAAAATATAAAAATAGCCAAAAATGTTTTTATGTTGATTAATAAGCGTAGGTACATGTTTCCTTAGTTTGAATGTACCATTATCTTTCAATTGTGTAATGCAGAAACAAATTTTTATTTATTCTAAAATGAAAAATCTTATTTCACTCATTTATTAATTCGAATGGCAGTTTATTGGAAATTTTAAGGGAATGTACGCTCGCTAAATGCAGATAAAACTGATCTGAATTATTGAATTTTTATGTTATAGGAAAAGCTCATAAAAAAATACAGAAATATATTTTATGGATTCGAAAAAAATATAGAAATATCCTCATAACAGAGAATCCTAGTTTTACTCAAATACGTTTTAAGACTTATTAGAGAAATGTTTTTGTGTGCAATACTTTTATGTAACAAAAACAAAACTGCAGAAATTCTTACCCAAAACAGTAGGAAAGATATTTTAAATTTACAAGATAAAGAATTGGAAATTTTCCATTTGTGTGGGTATGTTTTATAATAATAAAAAAAGGTATATATTCATTTTTAGAAACAATAGTCTTAACTAAGGGGAAGGAGAGAATCATTGTGACCGATCAGTTCTTTTTGTTTTGGTGGTTTAGTGTTCGAAATATGGTGCAAATAACCAATTCGATAATAGAATAATCTTTTTTTATTAAAACTAGGACGTAACAAACAAGAACACATTTTCAGACGTAAGAACATTAAAAAAAAATATTTGCAATATAAAATCTAATGAAATCAATTGATAAAAGCAACAATTTTTTCTATTACGTGTCAAAAACACATATCAATTCATATTCTAACAGTCAACTGCAGAATTCTCACATTGAGATGAAGCCAACTTTTGCAACAAAACTTATAATACCAAAAGATTAAATATCAGCAAATAAAAAAACAGTAAGAAAAATTAGAGTTACATAAATTATTAACTGAAAGCAGACGATAATAGTATGAAAAATAGAATAATTTTCAATTTTAATATATCTGTTTCTTTATCATATATAGCAACTTCCTCGAGTCCAGGTGGTGGGTAAAGAGCCATAATAGGCTCTAATAATGTAAGTTATCGCTGTTTCCAATTACTTTTTCCACTATTGCTCTTCATTTTAATGTTAATTATCCACAGTACAAATAAAAGGGGGGAAATGTAATAAAATTTAAGCTTATCAGATGTATTCGAAAAAAAAAATTTGAAATTTCTACAATAAAAATCAGCAACTTCCTTTTATCGATAAGTTTCGATTACCAATTTTTCCAGCGTGTTATCATTGAACTACTAAAAAATATGCCGAGATTCTCATATTGTAGTAACATTGCTAGGCTTATATTTTATTGCTTTAATCAATTTAAATTCAGAAAATTAAAAGTTATTTCATTTTAAATTTAGAAAATTGAAAGCTATTTCTCAGTTATTTATTTTATTTTTCTCAATTAAGATATTTCTTTCAATACCTATATAATCAACCGAATATTGATATAATTTTAATAGCGATTATTTCCATTCCATGTGCATCTTGAAAACTAAGACAATCCAATTGGTGCAGAGTAAACTACACTATTTAACCTTTCTTCCTGAATTTTTTTATTCTTTTTTATTTAAAAAAATCCTGTAAGCAGTCGTGAACTCTAGCCCGTGGAAGTGTTAGAATGCACCAAAGGATGCAGAACTGATCCTAGGTTGTCGGCCACCCGAGTTTAAAGAACTAATGTGGCGTTCCTGTAGAGAATTTTTAATATTTTGACTAATACTTAATGTTTTTTTTTATCCAATAAGGCTGTGGATTGGTATTTTTACCATTGCAGACCTAGTACATCCCCAAGAGCTGGTATCACTCTTTAGTGCGGCGCCGTATAGGCGGATACCAATCGCCACAGGTAATTTTGACGCCCGATTTCCTCCACAGAGGGAGACACCTAAGCTCTGACGATGCGAATTTGTACCAGGATTTAATTTTGCCGAGAGCACCCAAGCCAAACAGACACTCTATGGATCTTTTACATGCCGTATAATCATACGAGATGGCCACTGTCGATTTTCTGCATCACGAAAATCCACCGACTTGGGCCGGGGTCGAACCCGCAATCTTGAGGGCAGAAGGCCAGCGACAAACCAACCACGCCACCCAGTCGGCTTACTAATATTTAATGTTGGCGTTATAAACTGATCTACCTGTATAAGAGTAAAAAGTAAAACATTAATAAAAATTTCTGAATTTAAAGGCTATTATTAAATTGAAAACTTTTAATTTCCCTAAATGTATATTGAGTTTAAACACTCCTATGTCTTAGGTAATATTAACCATATTGGATATTTTCATATAAGGGAACTTTCGCTAAAATCATTTTTGAGACGCCTTTGTTAAACATCGATCCACAGTGCGCCACCAGTACAGCTGATAGGGGGGGGGGCTTTTCTTGCGGTATTGCCGGCTCTGCCCCGAATTTTGCTACGAAATGAAGGATGTGTCGTGGACAATGGACCAACAAACTGTATACACAAATACTCTGTTTTTCAAAAACTATATTATATTTTCGGAAAATAGGGATTTGATTTTTCAATAACTATTTAAAATTCAGCATATTTATTCGACTCATTATGTTTTATTTTGAAAAATTCGTAAAAAAAATTTCTAGACTGATAGAACTATATGTGGACTGCAGCCGCCCTTTGATTTGGACGCCTGCGTGCGATGCACGAGCTGCACACCTGCTAGGATCGGCCCTGAAAGGATGAGACATAATTATAAAACCAAAACTTTTACTCTATGACTATCACATCATTATCTAAATTCATCCTAAGCTAGGGAAGCTGTTAAACTAATTACCCTAGCTTACATTTCAAAAGTAATTTATTTAATACTTAGCTTAAAGATGAAATCAGCCGCAATGTAACCGTCCTAAATCAACTTGCCTGCTCCTTTAACTCCGATAGCTTCAACTATTCTATCACTTTAGCCTCAGTACAAGTGCCAACTCCCTCTTCACTTGACTTTAAATAGCAACTCTCATTAACATAAATCAAAGTTCCTTTACAAAAAACGGTTTTATAATCATACAGCGTGTGAAAGAAATTTTCCCTAGAGGATTAATAAGAGTCGCAAACAGAGCCCGTTACAGTGTCTGACTTGTGTGTTTTTGCTAAATATCTATTAGCAGGGTGCACACAAATGTGGGGTTTGGGGTTCAACCCCCCCCCCCTTTATAAACCAACAGATATTTCATTTTTAACCAAGGGGGAATTTCCTCGGTGCTTTCTCCCATCCATGTGTTTTTTAGAATGTAAACCCCCCTCCCAAAGTCTGTATACGTTAATCTCTGGGTCAGGTTTTGTATGAGTATCATCCAAGATGTAGTTTCGACCGAAGTAGCGACAGAAAAATCAGCAGTAGTGTAATGAAAGATTACACATTACGAGTAAATTCAAATATAAATTCGATAATGATTGCATGTATCAGGTAATACCGTTCAAGAGGATTATGTTGCTTTTGCCCACTGGCGTAGCTAGTCCTGATTGGACCCTGTTTCAAAATTCCTTGTGTGGAGGCCCTTTTTTGGAAAATAAGCAAAAGATCGCATTAATAAAACTTATTTGAAAGTTTCAAAATATTGCATGTTGGGACCCCGTGCCGCTGATACGGCGGTAGCTACGCCCCTGCTTATACCGCAATGACAGCCGTAGGCGGATTAAGATAGTTGGAGGCCCCTGGCGGTAAAAGATTTGAGGCCCATGAGCTCCAGAGTCAAAAAACTAAAATAGTGAATAGATTCGATTATTTTAAATTCTCAAAATAAAATATATTGCTAATAATAAAACTCAACGGCTAAAGAAAAGCTA
This sequence comes from Trichonephila clavata, assembly GCA_019973975.1. Lineage (NCBI taxonomy): Eukaryota > Metazoa > Arthropoda > Arachnida > Araneae > Nephilidae > Trichonephila > Trichonephila clavata. The sequence continues at coordinate 28,078 of BMAO01032420.1, read as the reverse complement.
AACTGTATGTAAAAAAATAAAAACCTTACTGAAGAGCTTACAGTTTTGCTATACAACTTGATTTCTCTTTTGCAAATTCATCAATTATTTTTACCGCAACTATTTTGTCCAAAACATCCTGCTCTGTGTATAATTCGGTCATGTTGCTCAATTTTTCTTTTTTCCCATAGTACTTCTTAAATTATTTTTAACAAGTTTTTAAAACTGAAAAAGATCTTTCATCTGATACATACGATATCGGTAAAAATATTTTTAAAAGAATCTCTCTACATCAAGATTTCTCTTGCAACTATAAATTTCTAGTGGGGGTTTTCATTGTATCTTTGTTTTCTTTTAAAATTAGTATAAAAACTGATCCAATTCATATAGTCAAAATTAAAAAGATTCTATATCGTCTTTGTAAGTTTCCTTTAGATTTTGCGTAGCTCTCTTAATTTTAAGTAATAATCTCTCGTCAAAAATACAATAAAGTATTTTTAACAGTTTCATAAATCTCAGCTCTTCGGGATAGTTCTGCTCTTGCCCAATCGCATGACATAAAATGAATTTCCTATGAAATTTTCCCTTCTTTCAAAAATTCATAACCGACTTCTTTACTTTCACCAAATTTTTTTTTCTTTTGCTACCTGCCAAGTAGTCCAGCTTCCTCTTCAAACGAGAGTCCTGAAAAATCAGTAGCTCCTTGTTCCATTTTTCAGAATTCATTTCTGAAAATTTGTATAGATCTTTCTGTAGATTTTAGTATGCTAGATCCTTTTAATAATTCACACTCAAATTATTATGAATGGTTTGCTAGTTGCATTTATTCTCCGGAGTGTGGTATTCCCAATCATGATGATTAGGAAAGTTTCATATTTGGTCGTCTGTTTCAAAAGGGAATTTACCTCCAGTATTGTGGTCTATTTTTCCTCATTCGTATCACGGATTTCAACCAGGACTTTTTTTTATTAATCTTTATCTAAATTCAACTAGTTTGAAATAGTTTCCTTTGAACTAGACATATATTTTATCAGACTTCATTTTTTTTTACATTTAACTTCATTAGTAAAATACACTGATGGAAATAAAAATCCAATCACACAAAAAAGGAGTTGTGCTATATCAACGAAATTTAGTAGGTGTGTTTATACATCTGAAAGATGACTTTGATTCAAATTTCACGCTGCACGACTCAAATTCGTAGAAATTATCGGGGTTGCAATATCGGTTTGTTGCGCATTAAATTTATAAAAGGAGTCCTTCAAACTTGGGGCCCATGCTGACGCTGGGGCCCCTGGCGGCCGCCAGGTCCGACACCCGCTTAATCCGCCTTTAATGACAGCATAGAAATCCAAAATGAAAAACATATTTAAATAACATATGGTGTCAAATACTTATTCTGACATGGTACAGAAAGTTACGCGATGAAAATTATTTAGAATTAATTCGGTAAAATTTTCTTATCGGATTTTAATCCATTATTCGAATAAATTACCCAGTGTAATTTGTATAAACACAATGCAGAGGAGATGATCACTTGGTTATTTAAAAAAAAAACTAGGTTTTTCACTATGTGTACTTCACAAATTAAAGTATTGAAAATATTAATTACATATAATTTAATCATGTTTCCATTACTATTTCAATAAAACATTTTCATGAATAATATGTATATATAATATATATGACTGGCAACAGCCCTAGTAATTTTCAATCTAGGCAGGTGATGATACCACAACTGATATCTCATTTCCATATGTCACATTAAGGCTTTAAAAGCCATATTTGAAAGCCATAGCAGAATCTTGTAAGAAAACTCATACAACAATGAAAATTGTCTCCTTTTCAGAGATGAGCAAATATAAAGATTTAAAATTTCATAAGCCCATCAACCGCTAATTTTAATATTTATAAACTTAACACAATTAGAATTTATAAAAAAAATATACATTTTGAGCTGGTAGGGTTGAAAATATCACTTTCGGTAATTATTCGATTCCTCTTTCAATATTTTTCAGATATTAACCTAGTATTAACATGAATTAATCATGTAATACTTTACATGTAATGCATTATAACAAAACCTATTAAAATATAAACTAGAAACAAAAATTTATCCAGAGCCATTAAAAAAAAGCTTTAAAAACGATGCATCTTATTCTAATTTATTGGATGTATTTATTGTGTAAGACATTCGCCTAATAATATTTTACTTCAACATGGTTACTTATTAATGATATTAGGATCGCAAATAAATTAATATCATCAGCCTATGCAGAACACGGCAACTTTAATGCGTATATAACTGCTTGTACACCCCTGTATATGAATTGGGAGAAAGGATAAGATAACTTTGTGATCTTCCCATCCACGAAATTGAAATCTTCTTGGGGATAAAAAAAAGTATTTTCCCATTTAAATAATCCATTCATTTAGACCAGTGGTCTTCAAACTTTATCACGCAGGACCCATAATCACATACGTATGTGAGATCATTTCAGGGTACACGTGTTATCATATGCGGGAGATTGTGTTTTCTTCGTTCTCAGGCTTTTGATCACATAGGTGTGATCTGAATTTGGAATGATTATAAACTATAAATTTCAACGTATTTTATTACAGTAATGATTTTTTTTTAAATTTTTAAAAGGTAGTTAGGCTTAACAGGAAAAATCATTCGGTCCTGAAACTTAAAATAATGTGTTTTCGGGGAACCCTATCCAAAAAAAAAGTCTTAGAAAAATATATTTTAAAATAATATTTAAAGTAGATGAACATGTTGTAGGTACATCCTTGTATTATTACCAGCAACCAATCAGAGAGCAACCTCTCGGCTCATTCAAGGAAAATCTTGCTTTCAAGACATCAGGAAGTCACGCCTTCCAGACCAGTCCTCTCCACCAATGGCCATGCAGTACATCGCAGAATGAGAAACACCACTTTCGTCGCTTCTCCATCCCAGACTGTCAACATGGGATTGAGGGCTGCATGCAGCCCATATGCCCAAAGACCCACCGTAAAGCATCCTTGTATTATATTTAGTAACTCTAAGATGTGTTAGCATTTTTTTCACATAAACTGTCAAAGTGTATTAAAACTACCTGTAGTTTCCCTTCATATATTCTGCATTCAATATTGTTTTTATAGTTTGTTTCTGTTGCCACATGCATTGAGAAATATGTTTAACTTAATACATTTTGCAGAATGATGTTAAAATGGTTTTAGCTGTGAGAGATCCTGTGTATTCTGCATGAATTTTCAACCTAAAATCTAGGAACTGGTCCTGCTTAAATTTAGATTTTAACTCCAAATCTGTTGATATGTCCATATAAGTTGTTCCTTCCCCTTCATTTGAAAGCATTCTTATTTATACGTTCATGTTTGGTTTTCTTCTGTGAATATTATTTTACAGGTGTTAGAATTTTATTTTATTTACTTTGATGAAATTCTCTTATTTAGGCAGTATTTTTCAATTACTAATGAAAAAATGTGCTTTATTGTATAATTTCCAACACTTTCATCTAATTCATTTTCACTTAGTTTTGCAAAACATTTTACCAATGAATACAAAATAATTTTGCAGAACCCAGGTCCATAAACAGAATATTTACAATCCAGGAAGTACACATAAAGAAAAATCATTTTAATATTCCTTTTAATCTATTCTATTGTTATAATTTGCCTCCATGACACAGAGGACTCACATCGAAAAACACGGTCTTAGATACTTGTGGTCATACAAACTCTATAGAGAACATGAATTCTTTTTGCATACATATTTATAATTTTCTTTTTCTCAATTTTTATTGACTTGTGGAACCTCAGGGTTAATTACAACACAGTTTGATGATCACCAATTTAGAATAATTCGCAAAAAGTAATTGTGATGGTAGTACAATCTTCAAAAAGGCAAGAATGGAACACCTTTGAGTATGTCCACTGTTTCATACAGCATCCTTTCCGGACTAGTTTTATTAACTGCAATGAACGAAGTTATTGCAATGGAGAAAGACCTTGTATTAGCAAAAAATATCAATATTATTCTTGCATTAAAATAAACCATACATAACTCTTTAAGCTACCCAAAATTAATATTTAAATTAATGCAACACCAGAGTGTTTATTAAATAAAGCATTAATTATATGAACATCACTGAAACAAGTAATATAAAAAAAAATTTAAGTCAATTCCTACTTTGAATGGATGAATAGAAAGTATTTTATTAATGATTGAAAATTTGAACAAGATATATATATATATATACACATAAATAAATATATATGTATACATACATAGGGAGAGAGCAAACTAATAGTAGGAATTGAAAAAAGAACATGATTTGTCTGCGTTGCTGTAACAATGCACACCCGGTTTGGCAAGTTTCGCTAAAAAACTGGTTTTCGATGCCAACTTTTGTCATTGTTTTAACAGTTACATTGTTACAACAATCTAGTTAAATCTAAGTTGGCTTCAAAAAACGGTTATTAATTTAATTTAATTTATAAATATCGAGAGAGTGTGAATTGTAGGAATGAAAAAGGTTTCCTCTCAAAGGAGATAATTCACTTAATATTATAATTATTATTAAAGATGTCTTCACATAATGCTAAAGAATAGGACCTGACTTTGGAATATTTTTTCACATATACATTATTGAACATTAATATTATATTCTGGCTTCACTATCCATATAGCGAACATATTTTATCATAATTTTTATCCAAGTTGGACCTTTCTTTTGCACAAAAAAAATGCTTCACATTTTTTTTCTTATGTTGCAGTGTTAAATAAACTATCGCTCTGAAAGTTAAAAAAAATCATACATGGAAAATATTTTGTAATTTTAAAAACACTATATAAGATGTATGAATTACAATGCAGCAAATTTTTCTGAAGAGTCATTTCTGCCTGAAATATACTCCACATTTAGTTCAGAATATCTTACATTTGTTAGACACACAAGCTTAAGAAATCAAACTGTACTAGAGAACTACCAATTGCTGAAATAAAATTGTAGTATTTATATATAAGAATAACTCAAATGAATTAGAATATATCAATATAAATTCATTTTTCTGTTTTAAAAAAATAACCTATTTTTGAGGTATATGTAATGAGTAAATTTTTTTTCTATGAATTAGAAATAAATTCATCAAAAATAGGTATCCATTCAATATTTTTAAAAAATTATCTAAATAACTAATCAATGAAGTAAATCTGAAAAACAAAGGTAAGCATACAATCAAAGTAACAGAGGTACAAAAAACATTACAACCATCATAAACAATTTATAAATTATAAACAGTTAAAAATTCAAGAAACAAATTTTTTTTTTACAGTATTCATTTATTAAAAGGGACATGAGTTGTTTACAGTAACCTCACGGCATTTTTTAAACACATCAACATCAAATATAGGTGACTGAAATTCCTAAATCTATTGTTAAGAAAATATTCTAATTCAGTCTGTACAATGGGCAAAAATCACAATCATATATACTTGACTATAATATAGAGGTCATTTAAAATTAAATCAACATTTGATTCAGCCGTAATAAATTCAACAAAGAAAAGAAACTAAATTATGCAATTGTTTTTTTTTTAATTCTAAATTTAGAGCAAAAAAATAAAAATATAAAAAGATCATTTAAGTAGAGTGAGAATATAAAAAGGTATTGAAAATAAAAAAATCTATCAATTTAAATAAAAACATTTAAAAATATCTTACAATTTTTCGAAAAACATTTCATTTGTCATTAGCATTAAAAAACTTCAAAGTTTTTATTCCGCAACATAATTACAAATATAGATTTAAGAGTTATAACTGTGGTTTTTCTAATAAAAGCCTTTTAATATTCCATACTAAGTAAAATAAATTTATGTTTTAAATTGTTAAAATATTTTTAACAATTAAAAATTCACTTTCAAACTGAAACAAAAACTTAAAAAGTATTCATACAAACATCACAATGAAAGTTATTTTTACTTGTTAAAAATATAAACATATAAAATAAGACTGAAGCATTATTGCACACATACGAAACAACCACAAAAAAAGAGAAATTTAAAAATGCAAAATGTCAACTCAATTTCTGTGCATACACAAGCATGAGCCAAACCAAAACAAATATAATTCAAAACTTCAATACACCAACAATACAACAATATAAATTTTTTTAAGGGGAAAAAAGTTACTTTGTTTCATTTATTAAAAACATAAAAGAAATATTAATGACAAAAAATACATCAACAGCAATATGGTACCTATGGATGATCTTTAAACGAAGAAAGAAGATAGTGTAAGAACTCTAACATGAAGAGAGAAAATATATGACACATTAAAATTTCACATTTTACTATATTTTCAACACTTTACAACAACATTTGCAAATAGTAATCTCACTATACACAGCTAATATGTTTTCCCCAAATTTTTTCAATTTAGGGGAAATATATAATTCAAAATTTGATTCATACAAATTATAAAGACAACATATTATGCAAGCTATAGCTTTCAAAGATATTTTCAAAATTGTTACGATTAAAATAATTCTGATTGAATGCTGAATAAAAAATTCTATAGAAATGTTACTTGGTAAACCATCCACTCACAACACATTCATACAAACTTTTACAAGAAGCAAAGATAGTCAGAGATTATGAATCACACATTATATTTTCATGAAAAACCATGCATTAAGATACAGTCAGACCTCCACTTCATGGACCTCTATTTTATGAATCTCTCTATTTTGCAAACTTTTTCCAGGAACCAAGAATAGAAAAACATTGAAAAACAAATCTCTACTTAATGAATTTTCCACATGAATTTTTCTTCTGGATTTAGCAACATCATTAAATATAGGTCCGACTGTATACTTTTATTTATTCATGAATCCTTCATTCCTAAATCATTGCGTTTTCCCCTTAAGATTGTTTAAGGTTAAAACAATTTTTTGTGTCCAAACTGATGAAATATAGTTTACACATCATTATAAAAAACAATATCGATTAAATTTTATAATTATTTTTTTGGTCAGCATATAATATAAAAATAATAGAAAGTGACCAAGAGTACTGCCAATACGATCACTTCCACTGTGATTAAGATTTCATTTTATGATAAATTTCAGAAGTTTTTGTAACAGGAGGTGCTTACATGATAAACTTTAAAATACAGAGTTAAAAATAGATGTAAACCACATTTTTCTGGGTACCAATGATCTTGGGAACACTTTATAAACACCATACAGTCCCAAACCAACAACGCTCCAACGAATGGTTTGCCTAATAATTTTGCTGGTCAGCGAAGGGTCAGGAATGCTAAAAAAATAGAATTAAACAAAAATTACCTAATAGTTACAAAAACATTAACTCTTAGGACTTCAAAATATTCTATATTTTTACTTAACAAATACTCTAGAATTTAATTCTCTTTATAAATCATGAACTTATATACAGTTATAATGAAACTTATTGATTATAGGGATCATTGACTGGCAATTGCTTTTCTGATTATCCAAGGCAATAAATTCATTACAAGCATAATGTTAAAGAGTTCAATTTTAATATGATTTGATCAACATCATTTATTCATATCAGCAACCAACATAAGTCAAAATTTGACAGATTTTCTAAATGTTGCTGTGTTTAGATTCATATGATTTCTATAACCAATATGTTAACGGTATTACAGAAAAAAATAACAATAAATTCAATTTAACCTCTTGTAGTAGATTGACAAATGTTTGAAAACAGCGCATCCCTTATTCATAATAACAGACAGTATAGGCTAGTTTTCTATAAATTGCCATGTTTGTCTTCATGGTCACTATAACCAATAAGCATTATAATATTATTACACACACATATTGATAAAATTCCTTTTAGAAAAATTTCACAACTTTTTGCCATAGTATAGATATGTGTTATCTTTAAGATGCTTTTTTATATGCTCCTCACGAAAATTTTAAAATTTACTTCACTTATATTCAGAAACACTATATTTAATACAAGTAATAAAAATTTTGTACCAGAAAAGATAGATTTTAAGAGAATATTAATACTAATTCATAACACCTTTTAAATTTGATTTTAAAAAAATATTTTGCACTAATAATGAGAAAATTATATAAACCACAATACAACAAATATCCAACATTTTAAAAGGTAATGAGAAATTTACAAGAAAAAAATATTTTTAAGTAGTCTACATCTTTTTAAAAGAATCATTTTGTTCCTTATAAATATTTTATTTTGTTTATCTTTAAAATCACTTGTTCTCCTCCCCTGACAGGCTAAGAAATTGAATCCAAATATAAGAAAATGATAGCAAGAAATGGTCATTCTGCTTTTTAAATTAATATATTTATTTTTATGGCTTCAGTAAGAAAAAAATGTGATTAAGTGTGTCCAGTTTTAATAATATAACATCCTAAACATTTAAATAAAATAAAAAGAATAATCAAATGCAATAAAACATCAGCAAAGCCAAATATCTTCTCTTTAATTTCGTTAGGCTCCACAACATTCTGCAATTTAGTTTTCAGCTTTTTAAAAGATGATCAAGATTCTTTCCACACTTTTTGTACAAGTTATGTACGAATAATTTCCACATTGAAATACTGCAATATGGTGTACAAACGATGTTGTTGGTGAAAAACAGAAAAGCAATATAATTATGACAAAAAAATTTAAATACTCTAAAGTGTTCAGAAAGATAAATTAATGAAATGGTGGCAAAGTAAATCCATGAGAAATTATATATATATTCAAGTAGCTCTGTTTTTAAATGGGCATTCTATTATTTAGCAAAAAGATCAATATTTAAATAGCTGATTAAAAAAATCTCAACTGTTTATGTACTTCAGCTATCCATTTACACACTTATAAAAAGCAAAATGAAATGTGATAGAAATGCATAACCTATAAAGGCAGGTAAAAAGAAAATTTGCTTACTGCAAAATGGGAGGAATATCCTCATCTTTTACTTTTCCCCATCTTTCTTTTATACCAGGAACATGACCAATGCCAACTACACCAACAACAATAGTAGGAGTAGCAACTATACAGGGGGAAAAATAATAAGTTGCACTTCATAACAGGAACCAAATTATAATCAGATCTTTGATCATAATATATAAAAAATTTCTAGCTTAACAATATATATTTTATATCATACAACATTTGAATTATCTAATTGTAGCAAGCAAGATCCATATCATTGTACACACAGTAACACTTATAATGTAAAACTTTGTATTAATTATTTATATTTTAAAATACATACAATATAACAATATAAAATACACAAAAAATTATAGTAAAACAATTACAAATAAAATCATTAGAAGAAGTTCATAATTCATTCAATTTTTAAGCAGAAAAAAAATTGCCATGAATTAACAGATTCAAAATATTTATAATCATCCAGTAAAAAGTATTAAAAAAGCTTAATCCATTCTTATAAAAATGACTTCCCAAAGAAATTAAATGATATAAACAATAGAGCTCATTATAGAAGCAAACTGCATTAAAATATAATAGAATTTTTCACATTAAGATAGAAAAAAAATTGCTTTTTTATTAACTACACATTACAACTAGTTTCCTTCAACAAAAACAGTCACTGTAAATTTAAAATTAACAAGAAAAATATTAGATAATGATAAAAATATTAAGTCTTATCAGAATAATAAAAAAACTGCAGAGTGAGTTATATTTATGAAATTATATCAGAAGCTGTAAAAAGTTTATTAAAAGAAATTCCAAAATTATACATTTTTTATGTATTCATAAATCAAAACTAACATAATGTTAAGTTACATTCAATTCAAACAAGAGAAAAATAAAGCTTCAAAGAGAAATTAAAGGTAATAATAAAACACCAAGCAATTAATTAGATGAAAGTATATTTAAGGATCAGATTCCTGGACAGGTATAAAAAGATAGCATAATACTGTGTAAAGCAAAAGCTGTAATTTGTAAACATGATTAAAAAACTTAATAAAAATGAAGTATGTCAAAATGAATGAAATAGAGAAAAATTTGTAAATAATAAACACAATGTCATAATAAGCAAAAATATGTGTTTTTGTTTCTTCTTTTTCAAAGAATCTATCCAATTTATCAAGAGTAGAATTTTACACTTCTTAGAATTTAAGAAAAATTCAACAAAATTTACATGTAATATAGATCCTTCATGTCTTTCAGAAATGTATGTAAAAGAAAAATGTTCATAAAGTAGTGAGAACTCAAGACAGTATGTGATATTGTTGATTTTCTTGTTTGTAATTGAATTCTCAAACACATTTTGTCTAATACAAACATTTTATACTTTAATTTTTTAATGCTACATGTATATTTACTAAATTATTCAAATGTTCACTTATTTACTTACTTTTCATATATTTCAGTCTGTGACAGATCTGCGTCCTTCCTTTAATCCTCTTGGTAAATCTTTGGTCTATCAGGTCTGCCTAATCAGGTTTGCTTCTTCAGAGGGTTTGTTGCGAGTAAACTCGATTTGATAGGCCAAAGATTTCCCAAAAGGATTAAAGGAAGGATGCAGATAGATCAGTCACTTCCAAAAATCACTGTGGAAACTATTTTTTTTTCACTAAAATACTTAATTTTAAAAAAAATTATAACTTCTTACCATCAGGTGAGCGTGGTGAGAGTTGAGGACGTGCAGCCATCTGAAGGGAATAGGTCAAATAGATATCTCGCTCAGTCACAAAAACTTGACTCAATTCAGGAAATTCTCCAGTCATTTCTGCTAGCATTTCTTCAAGTAAATCTTTCTGTTTACATCGTTCAACTTCTTCTTTACTAATATTGAATTATAAATACATTAATAACTTATTTGACAAATTAATACAAGATATTTGACAAGAAGTCATATGTAACTTTGCCAATTCAACCCATAAATACCAACTTATATCACTATATAAAAAACAAGTAATATAAAAAAAATTAAGTCAATTTCTACTTTGAATGGATGAATAGAAAGTATTTTATTAGTGATTGAAAATTTGAACAAGGTATATAAATTTATATATAGGGAGAGCTTGAACTAAAATAGTAGGAATTGATAAAAGAGCATGATTTGCGTGTGTGTGTCTGCATTGTTGTAACAATGCACACCCAATTTGGCTAGTTTGGCTGAAAAACTGGTTTTCAACAACTTTTGTTGTTGTTTTAACAGATACATTGTTACAACAATAGAGACGAATTTAAGTTGGCGTCGAAAAGCAGTAATTTATTAAATTAATATGTGAAAAACTGTATTAACATCAAGTGTCATCCACTACAAGTTTAAAAAAATTATTTGAACATGATTGGATGAACAGAAAGTATTTTATTAACGATAGAAAATTTGAACAAGATAAATATATAGATAGTGAGAGCTAATATTAGGAATTGAATAAAATTAATATTTACTTTATATACAATTTTAAGCAGCTAATTACTAGTAAAAAGCCTTGTCTTTAGGTTGTTTCTACAAATGCAAAAAATAAGGTATCAAAAAATTAACTCAATACCCATTTAGAAAGTATATCTTCTATATGAGGATCTGAACATTCATTCACTCATATGGTACTAATTTGTCTAATTACTTTCATTGTTAACATTTAGGAAAATTCAAGATAATGTAGAAAATTTAACCACTTATTAGATAATCATACAAAATACGAACTGTACATACATTTGTGAAAATTCAAGATATGCTGCAAAGAATTTATTCATTTAAATAAACCACTCACAGAAAATGAATTTAAATGCATATATCTAAATTTGCTTGTTTTTTAAAAGAACTCAGTGTTTTGAAAAAAATTGTTACATTTAACAAGTATGTACAATTATAGTGCTATGTAAATAATATTAGAGGAACTTAACTTTATGTGAAGGAGATATTTTTTTAAGTTATTTATTATCAATAAATGCATTTATATATATTGAAAAATAGCTACAGAAATAAGTAATTCAAAAAAATCTTTTGCAAAATATAATAACTCTAATCATTTTCATACATAAATGAACTTTAGAAATGTCTTTCATACAATAATTTTGCTCAAGCACAATCTCAATTACTTTACTGAATATTAAAACATTTCTCTATACGGCCTATTTGAAGTTATTATATTGAGAGTGAACGTATGCCTTAAATGTGAAGCTATATTACTAGTACCTTATTGGTCCTTTGGCTCGTAACATGTGCCAAGCAATGCGAATTTTCTGCCACAACGATAGCTTTGCTAAAGCTCTTTGGAGAGTAACATGAATTGGACGATCTCCCAAGTGGAAAACACAACCAGGAACTTGTTGTGCCTAAGAGAAAATAATTCACATTCAGATAACAAAAATAAATAGTCAATTATTTATTAATCACTCTTTGCCTTCTTTTTGCAGCTCCTATTAAAATAACTAAAAACAGCTAGTTTTAAAAAAATAAAAAAACATTCTTTTTACAATTTTTTTTTTTTTTTGGATACAGATTAAAAAATGAAACACTTCTGAATTTCTTATTCATAGGCAATTATTTATCCTTTCTAATATTGAAACTACATTTAATACATATTTTATCATTAAACTTTAAAATTAAAAATTTTAAAAAGTGCCCAAGTTTACATTATTTTAAACTTTTCATCTTATTTTTACAATAAATTTTGAAATTAAAAAATTAAACATTTTTCTTCTAGAATGACAGGCTCTTTTCTTATTCGAAATTTGACTGCCAAATTTTTTTCACATTGTAAAATTTTCATAAGGAGAAAAAGATTTATTTTACTGTAAAACAAATTAACCCAAATTTAGATATAAGAAGTTTTTAAACTGTATCCAGCATTTCTCCAAATTTTTTTTTTTAATTGTGCTCTTTTTTAAGTAAATGAAGTGCTCAAATTTTCTTATTTGACTTTTAGTAAATTAAACATTCCTTAAGATGGAAAAGACTAAGGAAGAAACACACATTTGTACAGATTTTACTTCCTAATTTATCATGGATAATTCCTTAAACATCATAAAGCAATTTAGACAGAATAAATTTTTCACTGCAAAATAAATCTTCAATATACAAGTATTTCATTGCATCATCAGTATATATGCATCATATATATTCTCTGTTGAAAATTTCAACCCTTTTTAGATTGAAAATAAAACAATATTTTATTATAATTTCCTTAAAAATATATAAAAAAAAAGTATATATATATCAGGGATCAAAAATTATCAAAAAATTAACTTACCTCAGTGTAAGCTCTTCTGAATTCACCACCAGGAGCCATACCCAATTGTTTTGTTAAATGAGCTGACATACTCAAAAGAAGAAAATACAGCACACCTTGCAAGAGCCCATTCTTTGAAGGAGGAAAAAAACATTTCATATTTTAAATATCACAAAATAATACACATGAGATAGATTACCATATTTTCCTGTACATAATCTGCAGCGGCGTTTAATGTGCAAAGGCATTTTTTCAAGTAAAAAAAAACAACGTTGTATAATCCGCACCGCTGTATAATTCACAGCAGTTTTTACTACAAATAATCCAAAATATAAACTGCCGATAATGAATCTTGCACAAAATAAAAAATACACAACATAATTAAAAATATAAATAAAAAATTGTACAGAAAACAAAATTTGTTATGAAAAACATCTATTCAAATATGCATGATATTATTCTTTACGATAATCTCAATTAAACAAAAAAGACCTCCTTTTACACCCAAACACTTTCAAAATAAAAATAAAAATATTACCTTGAATGATAACATTTATTAACCATAACTAAAAAAAGCCGTCAAAATCCGATTCGGAATTGAATAAATTCATTATATCTTCGTTTAACATATCCGAGTCACTAGATACTGAGTCTTCATCGTCAGAGTCATTTCCGACAATAATATTGCATTTTCGAAATGCGTTCTTTATTGTAGTTTCCGAGACGTCATTCCATGCTTTCAAAACCCAGTTAGAGACATTTTCATGTGATGCACGTTTTGATTTTCCCGTTTTCATATAATTCTTTTCTCCATCGGACATCCATTGTTCCCATAACTTTCTAACTTTAGATTTAAACAATCTATTAATTCCCATGTCCAAAGGCTGCAATTTCTTAGTCCTCCAGGAATTATAGCAATTTTTGCAGATGCGGACTTCAGAGCATTTTCACAGAGGTGTGCTTTCATGGAGTCTATAATAAGAAAAGCCTTAGGATGGAAAAAAGAATTTTTTCATTTTCGCCAGATGCTCTGTAGCCATGACATCCTGACTTCTTCGTTCATCTAGCCTTTCTCATTCACACGAATTTTCACACCTTTTGGAAAATTTTCTCTTGGGAGCGTTTTTCTTTTAAAAATTATCATCGGCGGCAATTTCAAGTCATTTGCAGCACAGTATAAAACTACCGTAAAAGAAGTTCTTTCATTTCCTGTTGTATTAATAGGAATACTACTTGTTCCCTGAACATCGACGGTCCTGGTAGGTGGTATATCAAATGATAATGGAACTTCGTCCATATTAAAAATCAAATCGGCTGTAAAATTATTTTCGACAGTAATTTGTTGACAAAATGTTACGAAGTCATCTGATTTTTTTTCCAGTCATCAGGTAATTTCTGGCCAACTACGAACGAGTAAATTATTTCTTTTCATAAGCGGGTAGCACCACATGGGCCCACCAGAGAAATTTCCAATGTTTCTTTCTCGAGCAATAAACTGAGCTTTTATTCTTATGTTTATTGTCGAGACTGCTTTCCCATTCTCTCTCTCATTCAAAATCCATTTGTTTATTTCTTTCTCTAATTCTGGCCAGTGTGATTTTCCACGACGATTAGTTCTTTTGCAAAGATCACATGTTTCAAAATTAGTCTTGTTTTTCCTCCACAAACGAATATTTGACTCATCAACATCGAATAACTTTGTAGCTTCCCGATTTCCGACTTCGGTTGCCTTCTCAATAGCTTTTAACTTGAAATCTGCAGTGTAACTTACATGCTTTCGCTTCAACGTTATAAAAATATTTTAAGGACAAAACAGCTCTAGCAAAGACAAAATTTTTGGAAATGACGCTCGAGTTTAGTTACTGTAATATCCTTCTGAGGAACCGAATTCATTCTAGAATGTAATTGGACAAGACTAATTATAGCTGAAATATGTCAGCAGAGTCGTGAAAGCGCCATCTATTATTCATTTTATAAAACATAAATGGCATTTCTTTCAAAACTTTATTGTTAACTTTTCTAATGGAGAATGTTTCTTCTCAGATAATCTGCGGCAGCATATAATACGCACGACGAAATTTGAAACTTTTTTAACACATAATCCGCAGACTATATACAGGAAAATACGGTAGGTAAAAAAAAAAAATTACTTACCTGTTCAAGAGTTGTAGCAATTTTTTGAAAGCTCAAGCCTTTAGCTTCTTCCAGAATAGTAGCTTCATCAATTTCTAACATATTGACTCTGCCTTTGCACAGTTCAATCATAACACTATCAGGTTGAACAGCTCTTATAGTCTAAACAAAGAAATAATTTAAAAACTCATTTTAATATATTTATTTTTAGGAATTTGAGGGATATCATGATGTATATAAGAGTTATAAAATTTACATCTGAACACTAATCAAATTTTTCCAATAAACTAACCTTGAATAATCTAAACAAATAAAAAAAATATGATTTATAACTAGATACATTTCTTAAGAATTCTCTTTTTTAATACATAATTTAACATTTTTTTTTTTCTCATTCTCATAAATAGAAGAAATTTGAAAATTCTGGTGCCTATTTAAAAGACACAAATTTTAAGTTTTGATAAAAAAAAATTATTTTAAAGTATGATAACAAATGAAAACAAGTTAAAATTCAAATGTAAATAAGTCATGAAAGTTTTAACTCAATTTTAAATGCACAGAAAAAAAGGATTTATTCGGCAGGACTAATTAAACAAACAGAATTATACTCACTTTAGCAACATCTTCTTGACTTTCTAAGCTAAAATGGGCAGTACCAACTAAAAAAACTTTTGAACCAAATTCATTTTCAAGGATAGTAACAGTTTCAGGCAAGTTCAATGGCGGATTACTTGGACGAAACTTCCATTTCAGAGCTGTTGGGTACAAGGTATCCAGATTATTTCTATCATCTTCAAAGTCGGATTCCTCTCCACTGTCTTCCCCTTATTGGAAGTGTGCAAAAAACTTTATTAATCTTAAGATAAAATAACAAAATTTACTTAAAAAGCATACAATGAAATGCTTACAGGGAAAAGAATCCTTTCACTATCAATAATATATATCATGATCATCTTTAATTTATCAAAATTATAACTACATGTCAGATAGAACCAAGCTTTTCCCATTGGCAGTATAATATGTAAGTACCAAAAGTTTGTCTCTTTCCTAGAATCTATTCTAATACACTGAATCTATTCTATTCAATTTGTTTATTTTTGATTTATCAATACAAATAAGCTTTTCATGTTCTCACTAAGAATGACATCAAACTGCTTAATAATTTTCTTTTGATATTGTAGAGTACCTAAATTAAATTTTTTGTAAATTACATTATAAGAAATTTTAGTTTTAGTTCATATTTGAGAAATCTGGGACTTAGGTATTAGCGATACCGCAGCCAAATGAATGCCACGCAAATTACGTTATCCCCCCTCCCTCAAAAATTCTGATAGATTGATTTTTTTTTTTTCAAATAAAACACTAAGAATCTTTTTGTTATTTTGATATGGCACAAATTTTGCTGCAGTGATGCTGATATGCAAGTACCAGAATTTGAAAAAGAAAATATGTAAATCTTAACTGTTCTCCTCATTACCACTATTCTAAAATTTATTATTAACTACTTGCATATAAAAATCCACTCCATTAAAATATTATTTAGTCAGGGATGAAAAGTATTAATATAAAACCCATCTTACCAGAAGAATTTGATTCATTCATTTCTAAAGCACCAGAATTGCTGCCACTAATATTTGTAGTCTCTCCTGATACAGTTGATTGTTCTACATCTTCACTAATTTTAATATCACTAATTCGCTCTTTTGAAGAAGACGAATTAAAATCTAACTGACTATCCTCAGCATCTTCAAAGCTATCATTTAATGAACTGGAAGTGCTAGTAAGATTAGAGTTTTTATTATCTTCAAATATGGCACTACCCTGATTATTGGCGGAATTAACTGAATCTGGCAATTGTTCATTTCCATTGGAAATAGCATGGTTTGAAACGGGATTGTTATTTGATGCATCAGCTGATGATACTTTCCCTTTATTAAGCACTTCTGCATATGTTGTGTTGTTAGGGGTAGCAGATTCAGATGATTTTCCTACATTTGTTTCCATATTGTAAGTTGTAGTAACATATGACCTTTGACTAGATGGAATCCTCAGTTTCTGAGCAAACGTTTTCTTTGAAAAAATTTTAAAACCTATAATTTAAAAAAAAACATGCAAACAAGTTATAACATATGCATGATAAAGTCAATTTACTACACTAATAAAATAAAAAGAAAAAGCAAAGAAATAATACATGAAAAATTAATTCTTTAAAAATTCCAAAATATATATACAATGCATATATTTGTATCTTTCATGTACAATATACAATATATCATTCATTACCAGTCTAAAAAAGAGAAAGATACAAAAGCTTTTTAAAAATGTTGCAAAGTGAGAACAATTTCAGACAAAAATTCATTCAGAAACTGATTAAAAATTTAGATAAAATAAAAGAGGAAACTCCCAAAATCATCACTCAACAAAATGTTTTGAAAAATTTAAATACCCCATAGAAAACATTAATATTACCAGAATTTACATTTTAAAGCATTCGATATTTACTGATAAAATATGTAATATTATATATAAACACACACAAAAATTTTATAGTCGCATTTTAAGATATAAAAGTCTATGTCTGTATACTACTTTAAATTTGTATTTGATTGAGTATCTATTTCAGCTACCACTTTTCAATTCTGAATAGTATAATTTTTTATATAGCAACAAATATGTATATTGAGATGCATGGGGTTCTCAAGTCTCATAACTCCTTACTTGGAAAAATTAAGAATAATTTGAATCTGTATTTTAGAAATGTATCCATACACTGATACAGAAAAAAAATTTTATTAAATATCAGTTTGAAGAAATGTGACATTTTTTTTTACATAACAAATTCAATTCCTGTTACATTTTTAACATTAAAGCAAAAAACAAACTTATTAATCAAAAACAAAAATAATTAGCAGATGCTTATCCATACAATTAATCTCTAAATCCAAATATAAATATAAAAATAACTTTTAACTTAGTGAAAAAAAATATTTCATTACAATAATATAAATTAGCTTGAAATTTAAATATCTCGCACTAAAAATGTGGTACTTATTGGTTAGAAGACAGTGGGCAGTGACTTCAGACTTTTTGAAGCCCTGGGCCACAAAGCAAAAGTAGGCTCTATCTGTCACCCTTTTAAGTAGACAGTATATAGTTAAATACTCTTACAGATGGTAACTCGTAACAAATAAATATGCATAACTCACAATATCAAACCTAGGCACAAACCAACTTGAACAACTAATGCCTTTTGACTTAATAAATAATGAAAGTACATGTTAGTAGGACTAAGTTAAGACACAAATGATGCAATCTTGCTACTGTTGCCATTTGGCATATAGTTCAAAATTCCAAATTTTTCAAAGACTATGTGTCCAGAAATAACATTTGGTGATTAATATTATTCAGAAAATGATCTTATGGAGGTAGAATTGAGAACAATACAAGGTCCCTAGTCTAAGATTCTGTTGGCCTACATCTATAGCCATGGGTTGGCGAGTGTCATGTTGTCAACATGAACATGGGTCAAGTTGTCACCAACATGAACACTGGCAATATTACAAATGTAACAAATTCAATATAAATGCAATAATAAAAAGTTAAATTACTATCGGGGTTTCCTTTACCTCTTTATATTAGCAACCTATATAAGCCAAATTTTCATGCATTTCCCTAGATGTTACCAGGTTTGGCATCATGATCCTTAAAATCAATATGTTAACTGTACACTGGGAAGAAAATGACACTAAATTTAAACTAAGTGATATAAGAGACTGACAATACCCAAAAATAGTACCACCTATTTTTACTAGCCATAGCCAGAATTTGGCACCTCAGGGCATGTTTGGTTTCATGGCCCCTATAACAAGTAAGTATCTAAAGTTTAAGATTTATTTCTCAAGGTATTAAGAAATTCTATTAATGACTAAAGTATTACAAGACTTTTTTAAAGTTCAACAATATAAAGGACATTAAAGATCACTAGATTTTTAGTTAGTGAACATACTATCACTTGAACAAGATGCAACAAAATTCTTTGTTAAAAAGACGAAAAAAAATCTAAGTACACACTTCAAGATTGGTCAACTGCACAATTTTATCAATTTTCGACCCTATTGATCTTCGAAGTTGCTGAGTAATAAAACAGATTTAGTATAGATAATTTATTTTTCAATTGTTACGTAGAAACATAAGCATAATACAAAATAACTCATTTTGTTATGCCCTTTCCTTTAGAACAAGACTGCACATATGGAAATAAATAATTCTGCAATTAAATATCTTAATCAAGTCTGTTTAAAAAGAAACTAGTTTAAATCATGTTTTCATACTAATGTGTTTGTTTATTTTATTCAAAATCTTCTGCATTTTTCATTTTGTATTTCAAGGCGGTAATTCCCAATGATTATTTAACAGACCTTACATTAATACAAGATTAAGGCTCATTATACACAAAAGTACAGCAAATAATGTAAAAGTATTGATTGTTCCTTTTAATCCTTTTAGAATAGAATAAATTAATCAATACATTTCAATAATAAACAATTAAAATAGTAAAAATAAAAAGGTGCAAAACTAAACAGATCGTGAAAAAAAACGTTATAGTATAAACAACAAATTAAAATCAATGAATACCTTTTATAATAAACATACTTATAAATCTATAGGTTCAAAGAAATTCTTCATTCCACACATACCATTACTGCCTTACCGCATCATTTTTCATTAAATCGGTAATCAAGTCCAAAATGTTCAAAACTGAATAACACATAAGCTGTATGGCAAAACTTTCGATTTCACGACAACGCACACTAAATTCTGATTGGTTACAGTTAAAAACTATATCTTATGACTATATCTAAGATGAAAAGAATGTTGGAGAGCCATCGCAAGGGGCATGGGACAAGATCAATGTACAACATAATTTTACATAGCAATGTACAACAACCAGTACAAGCCCCGATGTGAGGACTAAACTACTTCGACAGATTTAACGAACATCAGAGTATCTTCAAAATAGTCTTCGTTTGCGCTAGGGATCGAACTCATGACACATTGACCTCATGCTCGTTATCATGACCACTAGACTACCACAGTCACGAGAAAGTGCGTCACTTATTACTAGGGATTGCAATACCGGGATACTGAATACCGGAATTTTAAGCCATTTTTACAGTTTCGAAATGCCGGTATTTAAAAATTTAATACCGGTTTTTCGGTATTTACAAGAAATTTTTTTAATTGTTTCTCATATGTTCAGGGATCGCCAACATAGCAAAATATTATACATCTTTGTGTTTATGTTATAGTGTTAATTACTGCACCATGATTAAAATACATTGCAAATGAAATAATCTTACGTCCATTTCAGAAGGTGAAGATATTATATAAACGTCTTTATTCCGCTCATTCCGTTGTTCTTATTTTTATTTTTCCTAGCAGGTTCTACATTTCTAAGGCAACATTAAATCCGCCATCAGATTTTTTAATTGCCAAATATAACGGGAAAAAAGACTATTAATCTGAACTTAAAAATATATACATAAATTATTTCTCTGGCAGAAAGAACTAAATACACTTCTCCTAACTAAGTTCTCGATGAAAGAGGAATAACATATCTCCAAGCTCATCTGCCTTCCTTCATCCATCAACACCTGTTACTAAAATGTTTCTCTAAAGGGCGAAATTAACTAGAGTGTAAATACAAAGTTGCATCGTACAATCAAGAGAAGTTATAAAATATCCGAATCATTAAAAACCAAAACTGTCCTATTACAGCTCAGAGTGATACTGCACTTGCACTCTAATATTCGTATCTGAAAAACCAAGGTTGTACTTGTAAAGAAAATGCATAATATTTCGATAATTTCCAAATTGGTGAGTTTGTTATTCATATTGTATCATATTTTCGGGTTCAAAATGTGTTTTTCAGATTTATTATATATACACTGCTGGCCACCGTAGATGCACGCAAAGAAGGAAGCACGCAAATAACAGGAAATTTACAGCATGCATTAGTTGAGGTGAGATATGCAAATGATTAGAATTTCAGCGCAGACACACATCACTCACGCCTGTGGCACCACCTCAAAGCGCTATTTAAGGCTTGGAGATTTCGAAGATTTCAAGTTCGGCAATTGTGTTTTTTTAAAAAAACGATCAGTTATGTCTCGTAGAAAACAGCGATCAGCTTTTGATCAAGCATCCGAGTTCGACAGAGGAAGTATAGTGGCCTACCGAGATTGTGGATTATCTTTCAGGGAAATCGGTAGTCGTGTTGGACGAAACCAAACAACTGTAAAGTAGATATGTGAACGTTGGATGCAGGAGGGTACGTCGGACCGACGTGGTCGATCGCATCCACCTCGGTGCACCACTTCACATGAGGACAGGCAAATTGTGCGCATGGCAGTGACAGATCGCTCAGTCACATCATGAACAAAAGCACAGCACATTGAGTCTGTAACGCATCATTCAGTGTCTGCGCGTACCATTCGACGCAGTTTACAGCAGAGTGGTCTGTCCGCAAGACGTCCATTGCTTGGTCTACCCTTGACGCAGAACCACAGACGTCTCCGCCGCCAATAGTGCGATGAAAGAAGGATGCGGCGGCAGAATGGAATGAAGTTGTCTTTACTGACGAGTCACGCATCTGTCTGCAACACCACGATGGTCGGATTCGAGTCTGGAGACTCCGTGGAGAGAGGATGCTGAACAGCTGCGTTATGCACCGCCACACTGGTCCTGCACCGGGTATTATGGTATGGGGTGGTATTGGATATCTTTCTCGCCCTCCTCTAGTACGTATTGCCGGTACTTTAAACAGCCAGCGCTACATCTCTGAGGTGCTGGAGCCATTTGTCCTTCCTTACCTTCAGGGCTTGGCCAGAGCCATATTTCAACAGGATAATGCGTGACAACACGTGGCACGCATTGTCCAAAGGTTCTTCGTCAATCACCAGATTGAATTGTGTTGTTCTTTTTGTAAAAATAATTCTTCAGACCTCTTCTGGACAGCACACTTTATTATGGACAATTAAATAAAACGATTAAGAATTCTGCACACAGCATAAATAATGTTCATAGCACACAGCGTGTAGATCGTGTGGTCCCCGTAGAAGAAGTGCGTTGGATTAAGCGGGAAAAAGAACGCGTGGGCGCATCACACAGATATCCTTACGCCAGAAAAAATAGTTCGTTCGCTTCAACCCAACACTCCTGCGAGTGATACATTTTTTTTCAAACACAATTACAATACCATAAACACATATACATAATACACATAAAATATAACAAATACAGTAACATAAAAATCATGAGAGTAATGAAATTTTTTCCATTGAATATTGTAACTTTTGTACATTCGTGGCTTTAGTAAGAAAATCTGCAATTAAAACATCAGTTTGAATGTATTCCAATTTTATTGCAGTATCTTCAATTAAATCTTTCACAAAATGAAAACGTAAATTCATATGCCTTGATTTATTTGAAGAACGGGTACCCTTAATCCACTGAATTGCTGCTTGACTATCTGAATTTAAAGTTACAGCATTATTTATAAATTGTTTACATTTTAATTCAGTTAACAAATTTACAGTCCAAATTATATCTTTACAAATTTCAGAAATAGAAAATAACTCTGCTTCACATGTTGATAGACTAACACTTTTCTGTTTACGACATTTCCATAAAATTAATGAATTACCAAGTAAGATTACACCACCTGAAAATGATTTTCCATTTTCTGCATTTCCCCAACTTGCATCTGAACTAGCATTTAAAATACCAAATTCTTTTTCATAAAACAATTTTTTCTCTTTTGTACCCATCAAATATCTTAATACTCTTTTAGCCAAATTATAATGTCTTTTCTCTGGTTTATGATTAAATTGTGATAAATAAGATGTTACAAATGAAACATCAGGGCGAGTTCTATTAGCTAAATACAAAAGTTCACCAATTAATTCCTGATACATAGTAATGTCAATAAATTCATTTGTAGAAGAAAAACTTTTATCTTCCCCTTTCACAATTGGAGTCTTGACACTTTTACAATTTTCTAAATTATATTTAATCAGTAATGAATTAATATATTCACACTGAGATAAATAAATACCATTTTCATGTTTTTCAATTTCCATACCTAAAAACTTATCAGTTTTGTTTTCAACCACTTCAAATACATTTTTAATCTTATTTACAATATCTTCATACATTTTATCATTGTTACAAAAAATAGCTAAATCATCTACATACATACATAATATAAAAACACTTTTATTATCAGTTTTAATAAATACACAATTATCAGAAGCTAATTGTTTTAAACCAAATTTTTCTAATTCACACTTTAATTTCATGTACCAGTTTCTACCTGACTGGGGCAAACCATAAATACTTTTTTTCAATTTACAAACTTTGTCATCTCCAATTAATTTCTCATAACCAGGTGGAGGTAACACATACACAGTCTCTGCTAAATCACTATATAAGTAAGCAGTTTTTACATCAAAGAAATTAACATTTAATTTTAATTTAGCTGCAAGTGCAATTAACAATCGAAAAGATTCAATATTTACAACTGGTGAATACGACTCTGAATAATCTATATTTTTAATTTGATTAAAACCAGCTGCTACAAGCCTGGCTTTGTATTTAAAAATTTTCC
The DNA here is from genome assembly GCA_019973975.1 of Trichonephila clavata. Lineage (NCBI taxonomy): Eukaryota > Metazoa > Arthropoda > Arachnida > Araneae > Nephilidae > Trichonephila > Trichonephila clavata. Next base: position 4,072 of record BMAO01032420.1, on the reverse strand, counting down.
CAGCATCATCTTGTTTTAAACTATACACCCACTTAGTTTTTATCAATTTTGATTTTGCAGGTTTTTGTACTACTTCCCATACTTTATGTTTATCTAACGAATCTAATTCATTCTCCATTGCTAATTTCCAATTTTCCCAATTAGCACTATTTTTTGCCTCAAAATAAGAGTTCGGTACATTATCCGTTAAATGAACTGACATCTGCTTAGATTTTAGTCTTTCCGACCTTCTAACAGGGATTTGATTTTGTACATCATTCAATTCAAGTACCGGGAGTTGGATTCTGCCTGTCTGATGCGATGTAGTCTGAAGGGGAATTGAGTTATCATTCTCAATTGCCATAGGCTCATTATTTAATTCAAAATTAGACAATACTCTATTTTCTGAATTTTGATTAATTTCGTTTATTTCGGGAGAGATTTCAATACTACGATGAGTTTTTCTGGTTACCTTACTTATATCACAAGTTTCACATCTGAAATTATTTACATTATCAATATCAATATAATCTTTCATTTTAAGCATATATTTACAATTTAAATGACATAACCTGTTATGCCAAATTTCATAATTATTAGTAGATTGGTCAGAAAAATAACACTCAGAATTATACACAGGTTCTAATTTTATTTCTAATCTACCTGTTGTATCTTTAAATGTTCTCTCACCCTCCGGTTCATTGAACTCTGAATCCACGCATGCGCGTGAGAACTATGCCACTTTGTTTATGTCAGTTGTGTTAGGAAAAAGAGATGTAACGGAAATGTTATGTAGTTTTTAGTCTCTAGTATATGTAATCTAACTGTTATTAATTAATGTTCTTTTTATTCGTGTAGTGTAGTGTAGTTGCAGTGTTATGTCCTATTAAATAATAATTTAAAAAGTACAGGCTACCTACTCCTTTGGATCTGTTTTTATTTGAAGACTTTGTTTACAACCACCGTTTCTAAATCCCTGGACCGACCTGAACCGACGCTCTATGCATAAGGATAAGAGATAAGTAAAATTTTCCTTATTCCTTATTGTAAGAATAATAGAGCGTTTGTTTTGATATAGCAAAAGGCAATATTTGATTGATTTTTTGCGACATCTGGCATCCCTGCCGGGATTCAAGCGGTGTATTAGAAAATTATTTCACTTGAAAGTATATGACTGAAATAAGAAATTAGAATTGTAAACATGTCGGAAGATAAAGATAGAGTAGCCTGTTTGAAAAGGAAACGCAGTGTTCTAAGAACTGCTGTAACTAATACTGTAACTAAATTAGAACACGAACTTTTGGAAACAGAACATATAGATGTTGACAAGTTAGAAGAAATATTAGAAATACTAGTAACTAAGTTTGAATCTCTTAAATGTATAGATAACGAACTAGAACCATTGTTTGGTGAAATAGAATTCGAAGAGGAATATACGAAAACTGAAGAATATAATGATAAAGTTACTCTTACGAAATTTCGAGTTAATAAACGTATTCGTGAATTAAATAAAAATGTATCAAATTTCCCTGCGAATGTCAGTCATGATGTTGAGAAAATCAATCAAGTCTACCAACCTAATATAAATATTGAAGAAAATAGTGTACGAATAAAATTGCCTAAATTATGTATTCCTAAGTTTTATGGTGATGTAAATCAATGGCTTAATTTTTGGAATAGTTTCGAATCGGCAATTCATAAAAATGTTCATTTAAATAAAGTAGATAAGTTTAACTATCTAAAATCCTACTTAGGTGGAACAGCATTAAGTACGGTAGACGGATTTTCAATTTCTGATTCAACATATGATGCTGCTATTAATTTATTAAAAGAACGCTTTGCTAGAGAAGATTTATTGATTCAGACTCATATGAGTAATATCTTAAATATTAAACCCTTAAAACATTCGAATGATATTAATGCATTTAGAAAATTTTATGACAAGTTTCTATGGAATTAAGAAGTCTAGAATGTCTAGGATTATGCATTGAAAACATATCAAGTGTATTATGTACTACTATTTTGAAAGCTTTGCCACAGGATATTCTCATAGAATTTAATCAGTTACAAAATGAAAAACCGTATACCAATGTTAATGATTTATTGAACTTTCTTTCGCTTTCATTGAGATCACGTGAACGCGCAGCCCTGATAAGTTGTGACTCCAGTAGCCGGCGCTTCACTACTTCCTACCCTCTAATAATTCCTCATTCGAAGCACAGCGATATTTTAAAAATCATAAATCAGACAAAACCAAACAATTTTCCACCAGTCAGCTAATTTCTACGGATATTGGGAAACAAAATAAAAAAGGGTTGAACTGTATTTTTTGTGATTCATCCATTCATGAAAGTCTTGATTGTGATTATGCATATAATTTATCTTTAGATGAAAGAAAAAATATTTTATTAAAGAAAGGAGGTTGCTTTAAATGCTTGGGAGCTAAAAAACATATTTCTCGGTTTTGTAAAGCTAATATAACATGTTGTCATTGTTCAGGAAAGCATTCCCCTTTGATGTGTTTTGTTAAATATAAGCAAAAAGAAAACGATAAAAATATTAATCCGAAGGCTGATGAATCAAGGCCATCAGAAAATACTGTTCTTACTAATCAGTCCACATTCAATGAAATTTATTTGCAAACTCTCGTAGTTCGCATTTCCAATAAAGGATTAAATCATTTTGTACGTGTAATTATAGACAGTGGTTCGACTAAGAGTTATATTTCTAAATTTGTTGCGGAAAAAATGGGATTAAAAAGGATAGGTAAAGAGACCGTAACTCATGGACTTTTTGGAGGCTTGGAAAAAACTGGATATCATAATCGTTACAATGTACAATTGAGTAGATTAGATACAAAAAATGAAATAGAAATTGAGGTAATGGACCAAAAGAAAATTTGTGCGACCGTACCTAAAATTAATAATGCTTATTGTTTAAAAGAACTAAGAGAGAAGAAAATATTTTTGAGTGATGTAAGTTTTAAATCTGAAAAATGTTTGTATGAAGAAAATGTTAATGATATACATCTATTACTGGGAGCCGATGTTGCTGGGAAAATACTTACAGGCAAAATTGAACAACTTTCATGTGGATTAGTTGCCATGCAATCTATTTTGGGATGGACTGTCACGGGTAAAGTTTCAAATGAAATTAATTTAGATAGTTCATATTTGACTCTTTCTCTTTTTGTAAATGAAGCAAAAATAACTGATTTATGGAATTTGGATTCTTTGGGTATAAATGACCGCTGTGAAAAGCAGTCTAAGGAGGAAGCTCAAGAACTAATTCTAAAACATTTTGAAGAAACTATAATTAGAGAAAGTGATGGTAGATATAAAGTGTGTATTCCTTGGTTAGAAAAATATCCCGCTATTTCAGATAATAAAGATTTGGCCCAAAAGCGTCTAAAAAATACTATTAAAACCCTTAAGTCCAGTGGTAATCTTAAAGACTACGAACAAGTTTTAAATGAATGGGAAAGAGATGGAATAATAGAACAGGTTGAACCTGACGAGAAAAGAACACTAGAGGCGCAAGTTCACTACTTACCTCATAGAGCAGTGATCAAACAAAATTCTTCTACAAAAATTAGGCCTGTTTTTGACGCCTCAGCGCATGTCAAAGGTTCTTTTTCTTTAAACGACTGCATCAATAAAGGACCAAATCTTATTGAACTTATTCCCTCAGTTCTGACTCGTTTTAGAATTGGAAAAATTGGCACTACTGCGGATATTCGCAAAGCATTCCTACAAATATCTCTAGATGAACATGATAGGGATTACTTGAAATTTATTTAGTGGAAAGATGGTGATCTTGAGAAAGAAATCATCTATAGACATTGCAACCCTTGCTCATCATTTGAATCACATACCGGAAGAGATCAAACCTGTTGCCGATCAGCTTAAAGAATCCTTTTATGTAGATAACTGCGTGGCAAGTTTTAACTCTGTAGAAGAGTTAGAATATTCTCAGTTTGAATCTCAAAACCTCTTATCATCACAATTTGATCTACGAGGAGGGAGCTGCAATATATATCTTGACAATTCAGATAATCCAAACAATGTGGAATCAAATAATGAAACTGTTCCTG
>BMAO01032419.1:0-73994 GCA_019973975.1 Trichonephila clavata | reverse complement strand
CTTCTCTATTTTCGACCCTCTTGTCATTCAATTTTCCCTTTTCTTCTTTTCCCGTCTAGACTACAGACAATTTTCGAAATTCACATGTACAAAATTATTGATTAATTTTTTTTTAGATTACTCAAAATATTCATTAATAATACTATATTTTTCGTTTTGTATTGCGTTAAATTCGTTTAATATTTTTTTTTTGACAATTTATTTTAATGTTCGTATTATTTCTTTGTTTTCTTACTAACAGCGTTGGTTTTCCGACCCGCATGTTTGCCGTGTGCGGCGTCCCGTAAGGAGGAAAATGGTGTCCTAGGGATACCTTTTGCGTTCCCTTTGGCCCACGCTTCGCTGTAGACGAGTGGCAGGAGTGAGCCCGCTCCTGTCAATCGGCTGGTGATAAGTCTTTTCGGAGACATTGCTGTAGGGTTAGTGCTGCAGATAAGGGGTGGCGGGTTTACCCGTTGGATCCTCGCCCTGATGCTGTAGCACTATATTCTGGGTGTACTCCAGGTAAGCGCCGTGCCTGACAAATGTCAGATGACCGGCACACAGCCTCCCTTGTTGGACTCCGTGTTGGGTGGAGCCACACCAGGATGAATACCATCTCTCTCTCGTGGATCCTGAAATTTCGTGCCCGGGTAAAGGCCTCGTTTTACCCAACATCAACATTGATCAGATAGCAATTAATGCACGTTTCTTGATTTTATCCTTGCCCAATGGTGAGATGTCGAAAAAATCTCCTTTCGCTATTCAAAAGGCTCTACAAGGAATCGGTGAACCGAAATCGGTTAAAAAATTAAGATCAGGTGATTTGCTTGTGGAAACAAAATCTGCTATACAATCAAAGTCCTTTTTATCTGCAAAATCCTTTCTTGACTGTCCACTTCAAGTTTCTCCACACAGATCTCTTAATACTTGCCGAGGTGTCATTTCTGAACCTGACTTGTTAAACACTTCTGAATCTGAAATCCTTGAAGGCTTCTCAGATCAGGGTGTGATTCAATTCAGAAGAATTACAATAAAAAAGGATAACATGGTTTGCCCTACTTAAACTTTATAACCTAAATTTACCCACTTCAATCAAAGCTGGATACCTGAATTGTAAAATTCGCCCATACATTCCGAATCCTCTGCGCTGTTTTAAGTGCCAGAGGTTCGGACATTCACAAACTTCCTACCACGGCCAACTTACTTGCTCTAGATGTGCATCTGTTGGACATGCTTCCACAGATTGCACTCTAGAGCCTAAATGTATTAATTGCTCTCAACCCCATACAGCTGATTCCAAACTGTGCCCCAAATGGAAAACCGAAAAACAAATTCAGACAATCAAAACGAATAATAACGTATCTTACCCAGAAGCCCGAAAATTAATAGTTCCACAAACATCACAAACTTACGCCCAGGCTACCAAATCCTCTACTATAAACAGTTCTACACAGACAGACGAAGATATAACAAAAATAAAATGTCCACCCTTAAATTTACTACAGCCAATTTCATCCCTCCCAAAACCAAATATACCAACATCCACTCCTGCTGTTTTCACATCATCTTCAGCCCAGGCACACCTCTTGCCCTCTACCTCTTCAATAGCCACTACAGTGTCAGAGCCTCAGCCACCAATTCCCATTTCTGCTGCAATACTTTCAACCACCAACCCTATATTCAGCCCTATGGAAACTTCATCAAATATATCTGCTTCCTCATCCAACTCCCGTACTCGACTCCCTTCTGCAGGTATAATACAATATTCAAAAAGTAAACATACAAAATCTCGAGCAAGAACGAAAAAGCTACTACAAAAAATAAACGAAACAGCTATGTATATAAAAATGGCACCACACATACCGATAAAGAGTTCTCCAGTGCAGACTTCCGAAGAAGAAGAAGAAAATGACATGCTCATATATGATGTTGAAGCAGAAGAAGCAGAAGTTATGGGAAAAAAATATTTAACTCCGACCAAGCACCGGAAGGGGCGCGATTGAATCATACTTATCGGACTTGGTGGGGGTAATCCCCACCAAAAACTTGTTATTAGCAATTTTTTTGAATATAAAATATTTTGATTTTTTTTTTTCTGAAATGTTTTAAACTTGTCTGACTTGGTGGGGTGTGCCCCACCAAAATCTAATTGTTGTTTATTTGTGTGAGCTTTTAACTATATTTGAGTATTTTAAATGGATTTTTGACATTTTAACAATTGATTGGCGCAGCTTAGCCGAAATCGGCTCTTGCGCCATTAAACCCTACATTCACTCACTCACTCACTCATAGGATAGAAATACACTACAGAATATGCTTTGTGAAAATCGACCCCTAGGTGGCGTTGCGGGGGTTCAAGGGGCGTTATTGATAATTTTTTTGCATTTTTAATTAATTGGATGCACAGTCTTCAAATTTTGCTAAGCAGATTCCTTTCATAGAGTGCAATTCCCCTACAAAATTGGTTTTGTGAAAACAGACCCAGAAGTGGCGTTGCGGGGGCTCAAGTGGCGTTATAGACAATTATCCCCATTTTTAAACTGTTAGACGTACAGTCTTGAAATTTGATAAGTAGATTCCTTTCGTAAAGTAGAGAACCGCTACAAAATGGGTTTTGCGAATATCAACTACCAAGTTTAATTTCGGGAGTTTAAGAGGCGTAATCGATAAATATTTCCATTTTTAAACTATTTGATCATCCTGCTTGAAAATTGGTAGGCATGTTCCTTTCATGGAATAGAGTTCTAACAAAGAGTGAAACGAAAATTGACCCCTAAGGATGTTTGCGAGGGGTCAAGAGGAGTTACAGAAAAAATTAATGTTTTTAATTGTTAGACCCATATACTTGAAATTTGTTAAGCATGTTTCTTTTGTTGAATAGAGATCCATTAAGAATGTATTTTAAGGAAATCAAGTTCTTAGGGGGGTGCAGGGGGTTACTGGGACGTATTGACAAAAAAATTACTTTTTTCGAGTTACAAGGACTATAATAATGAAATTTGGTTTGCATTTTTCTTTTGTTGAATTGAAATCCTCTAAGAGCGGTTATTTTGGAAAACGGCTCTCAACGGGATTACGGGGATATTGATAGTAAAACTTCTTTTTTTCCTGTTAGATTTAGACTTGAAATTTGGCTTGCATGTTCAATTTACGGAGTAGAGATCCACCGAAAATTGGTTTTGCGGGAATCCACTTGGTTTTTGGGTTACGAAAGAGCAAACATCATTCTATACTTCAATTTTAGAGATTTTTAGAAAATACAAATTAGATGAGTTCTGCCCTTTTTTTTGCGACAGTTAAAGGTATAAGTATATTTTTCAATACAATCGAATTCTTAATGCTAGGACTTAGATATCAATAATTTATACATATATATAAGCAGTAAAAATTTATAAAACATCATGAAATACCCAGCGAAGCGGGCGGGTAACAGCTAGTAGTGTATAAGTGTTATATAAACTGTTCTCATATTATAAATCATATCATTTTATTCATGTCTATGCTTTGATATTTTAACAGTGTATTTCAGCTATGTATAATTTTATGTAACAAAATTAAGTAGTATTATACGAGGGTGTCTGAGTAAATTTTGATAGAAAATTATTTTCTTATTATCATGTATTTTTTAAAATTATATTATTGTTATTATGATAAATTCCACACATATACTACAAATAAATAAACTATTTGCTAGAAATAACACAAATCTAATAATATGAAAGATTTGGAGGAAACGTAAGGTCTTTTTCTGGGTGCAATATAGATTTGAAAACGCTAATGTACATTTATGTGTAAGGAATTTCATTTTTATCAATTAATATTTTAGAAGTGTTATTATTTTGTTTATTGCTATAATTTCGTTTATTGTATTGTATTTTGACTTTATTATTTGTATTACTTAAATCTATTTACTGCGTGTATTATGTATTTTTATATTATGTTATGTACTGTTTTGTATATAAGGAAAATTTATTATGTTTGCAAGAGAGAAAGACCACCATTACTCCAATTTTAAAATGGGGGGGATGTAAGGATATTTAAATTAGATCTAAAATTAAATCCCTAAACCACTTCTATCTTTTATATTCCCGTTACATCTTCAAGTATTAAATTTATTATCCAGTTCGGGAATGAAGAACACATGGCCCTAAACAGAACTTTGCCGCTCTGACCAGTAATTTTTATAACCTAGTTTGTCATGCTTAAACTTTCAAATATATCTCTTCTATAAGAAGCGCATGACTTTTGAAGGGGCCGCCTATTCTGATATTTAACACATGCCCGTCTCTCTTCTCTCTCTCTTAGCAATCAGATCCAAAATTGATTTCATGGAATAAAAACAGTTCAAAATAAAATGTCTTCGTGTTGACTCGAAAAACACGACATATATATATATATATATATATATATATATATATATATATATATATATATGTGTGTGTGTGTGTGTGTGTATCAGGTTTGAAAAGATTTTCTTCAAAATTAAGTGAGTAATAAATAAAAAATAGAGTGAACTCTTTACCATCGCGTAAGGATTTGTGGGTAAATAAGCCTATTTAAAGGTGGAGCGAGCGCTGACGGAAGAACGCGTACTGGAAAAAGCTTAGCTGGTGACTTCTGGTCGGATTACTGTCTATTGTTCTACTCGGTTGCGTGCCCAAGGGCCGCCATATTGGATTTTAGATGATTGCAGAAGAATAAAGAAGTATTTTTTACAGATGATGCCCTCCTCATTTAACCAGCAGGCCTGGGGCCTGTCAAGAGCCAACTGGACACCGCGAGGAACCTCAACATATGCCACAAAACCAAGAAAATGAACTTTAGGAATTTATTTTTTCGAACTACCGACTGCATTGAAAACGATACAAGAATGGAAGACGATTCTTTCAGGCATGAGTCACCATCGGACACTTCAAAACCATTTTTTTACCTGAATTTGATACTAATAAGTTTAGTTCATTTAAAAGTTTTCTGGACTGTTTTGATCAACACTGTGTGGAATATCAAAAAGACGAACAATGGAAGAAAAAAAAACCTTCCTAGATATCTCACGGGAAGTTATCTCAAATGTTGGTACGATAATAAGCTATTTAATATATAATACTTATTAAGACAATAAAGAATTGTTAATTACGGTATTTGATGTGACCAGACAAGAAGAAATACAACGGTTACACAACCTAAAATTAAAAGACAACAAAAACTTGATTTCATTTTTTGCCGAAAAACTTGCACTATGTAAAAAACTTCATTATGATGACAGTTCCATCGTGGAACATATGACATTATCTAGTCCTATTGAATTTCAGAAATTTCTAATTATTCAAAAGATTTCTACACCCTGCGAATGGATTTCGACAATGAGGCAATTATAATCGCTGTAACACCGGACAATTCAAATCGAAATGCGGGAGAAAGTGGAAGTTCAAGAAGATGGCATAATCAAACATACAACGGTGTAAACACAGGAACTGCTCCACTACGATTCCAATCAAGAGGATATGGACAGCCACATCAATCTCATCTGGTGCGTTTCAATGAAAGACAGCAATTCAACAGTCAACCTAGGCAGTTTGTACAACAAAATCAACATAATTTTCGACCGCCCAGAAATAGTGAAAATGTCCAAGGGCATAGATGACAACTACTCATCAAATCAACGGTATGTTCCAAGCACTTTTTTACTCTAGTTGACGCAGGAAGCAATATGTCATTAATTCCAATAAATTTATCTAAACAACTTAAAAATTTTAAGAATTTAAAAAATAGTGATGTAAAAATAAATCAAACTTGTGGGACTATTCATCCCAAAGGTATAATTACAGTTTATATGAATATCGGTAAGATATCTAAGCAAATAGATTTATTTGTAATTGATACTGAATTGCCTTATATTATTTTAGGACTTGAATATTTACATTTATTTAAACTTGATATTAGTATTCGTAAAATGTGTGTTTTTCAATTTTGTAAAAATTTAAGTAATGCTGAAATTTCAAATAATAAGTGTGTCAGTGAATTGAGAACATATCATAGGACATATTGTAAAACTCTTAAAAATGATAAACTTATGAACTATCCCAATGCTAATCATGAAAAAAATAGTAATGTTAAGGGTAATAACGGTTTAGATCAAATACCAGACAGCCCTGAAGCTGATCTGGGAAAATATTGTTTAACCCAGCCATGGTTGTTGATGACACAGTACCAAAACAAACTAGTGAGCAATGAGAAGATTTAACCCAACTTCTTGGCAAATTTCAAAACATATTTTCACAAAATAAATATGATGTAGGTTGTATCAATTTGGAGCCACAAAGAATTCATTTAATCTCAGACCTTCCTATACGTTTACGCCCCTATAGAAATAGTCAACAAGAATCTAAAGAAATACAAACACAGATAGAAGAATTGTTAAAAGCAGGTTTTATTGGACCCTCCCATAGTCCACACACATATGCTGCCCCTGTAACATTAGCATGCAAAAAGGATGAAGGGAAAAAATCAAGATTATGTATTGATTATAGAAAACTGAATGAGAAATAACACGAAAAGATTCCACCCCTGTACCTCTGATAGATTTTGTAATTGATAATTTAACTCATGCTAAATTTTTCTCTACTCTCGATTTAACAAATGGATATTGGCACATAAAAATTCATGAAAAAGATGCAGAAAAACTGGCTTTCACAACTAATTTTGGACTCTATGAATGGTTAAGACTTCCATTCGGCTGGAAAAACTCCCCAGCTGTTTTCCAAAGAACTATAAGACAAATTTTACAAAAATATCAGTTAACTTTTGCTTTAAACTATTTTGATGATATTATAAATTTCTCACAATCTTGGGAAGATCATTTAACTCATTTAGTTAAAATATTTCAAATTTGTAAAAAAGAAAACATTAAACTTAAAAAATTAAAATGTAAGTTTGCACAGGAAAAAATAAAATTTTTTGGATATGAAATAACACAAGGTCATTATTCCCCAAGTAATCCAAATATTGAAACAATAAGAAAATTAGCACCACCTAAATATGTAAAAGAACTCCAAAGATTTCTTGGTTCCATCAATGTTTATCAAAAATTTATTAAAGATTATGCAAAACTTAGAGTACCATTAAATAAATTACTTAAAATAGATGCAGCTGGGAATTGGTCACATGAATGTCAAGAAGCTTAGCAAAAGTTAAAGAATTGTTTAATCTCAAAACCTATACTTAAATTATACAACTCACAATATCCATGTCATTTATTTTGTGACGCAAGTCAGGATTCAATAGGTGTAATTTTTTTTAAAACAAGAACACCCAGATAGAACACTTTACCCCATAGCTTATCACTCGAGACAATTACTTAAACATGAAAAGAATTATACAATTTCAGAAAAAGAGTGTTTAGCAATTATAGATGCCTTAGACAAATTTCACTGTTACCTACATGGATCCAAATTCACAATACATACTGACCATGCTGCTTTACAATGGCTTAAAAGTGTAAAACATTTAACTGGACGTTTATTTCGGTGGAGTTTAAAACTTTCTCAATATGAATATTCCATAGTTTATATAAAAGATAAATTAAATGTTGAAGCAGACATGTTGTCGAGAAACCCTGTATGTCATTATACATCACCCATCTGTCATTTTTTAAATACTGATGAAATTATCGAATACCAAAATTCAGAGAACATGAATGATCCAACATATACAAAATATAATGATGTATTAACTGTTAAGAAAAGGAATTTAATTAAAACTGTAGTACCATTAGCTTGAGAGAAAAATTAATTACAACTGCACATGAACAATTTGGTCACTCAGGTGTGAAAAAGATGTTAAAATTAATTTCCCCAATTTAATACTGGAAGGATATTATATTAGATATTTCAAATTAAAGTTGTCCACAAGCGCTTTAAAAGCCTTTCAGTGCAATAACCGCATAGTTATGGCACAAAGGAAGCATTTGGATGATTTTTTATGTGGTAGAATTATCGGACGACTGGAATGCGGACGTACCCAGCCGGAAGTATCCGAGGAACTTGGAATCGCCCAGAGTGTCATATCCAGGCTTTGGCAACGATTCCAAGATGATGGTAATGTGAGTAGATGTTACAGCACAGGTCGCCTCCGAGTTACAACGCCGAATGAGGACCGGTATTTGGCAGTTACTGCCAAACGAAAAAGATGGAGCACAGCATCAGACCTATCTCGTCAGCTTTCTTCAGCTACCGGTACGACAGTTTCAAGGTGTACAGACGCTTAGGGCACATAGGTCTATATGCTCGTAGTCCTGTCAGATGTGTTCCCCTTACCGCAACTCACTGTCGCCTGTTATTAACCTGGAGTAGAGAGCATGCATTGTGGACACCGCAACAGTGGTCTTGTGTGATGTTTTCCGACGAGTCCAGGTTTAGTTCGCAGTCTCATTCTCGCCGGACTTTCATATGGAGAGCGCCAGGTACCCGTTACCACCAAGAGAACACCATTGAACGACACCGTTACGGTGGTGCAGGATGGCTCGTTTGGAGGGGGGAATTATTCTTGGTTTCAGAACTGACCTGCATGTTCAGAGTGTAACGATGACAGGATGACAGGCCACATCTATCGGGATGTCATTTTGGAACAACATGTACGTTTGTTTCGGGGCGCCATGGGTGCTGAATTTCTGTTTATGGATGACAACGCCCGTCCTCACCGTGCAAACATTGTAGACGAATGCCTTCAATCGGAGGATATCCCCCGTATGGATTAGCCAGCATATTTACCGGACTTGAATCCAATAGAGCATGTGTGGGATATGCTTTGCCGACGAATTGCAGCCCGTCAACCCCCTCCCACCTGTCTACCGGAACTTCGGAGGGCATTGCTTGATGATTGGTGTAATATTCCTCAAGATCAGATTGATAATTTGATACTCAGCATGCGTAGGCGTTGTAAGACCTGTATTGCATCGTCCGGGAGACATACTCCGTATTAACCATCATACTAACCATGTTATACTGTTTTTTGTAAATAGGTTCTTTTTTGAAATTTGCTGCAGGGAGTAAAAATCGCAATTTTTTTTTAATTGTGTCAAACATATAGCATCTTTTTTGCTCTTTACCTTTTGTTTAATAAATAGACTTTACAAATAAGTGAAATTTGTTTTGCTTCTGTCTCTTTTTTGCCTGAACTTCATTATCGTTAATTTATGGACATGAGTGTAGTCCTATATCAAAATTTCTCATACCCTAATTCAAGTAAACTACAGAGTCCTTATATTGGTCCCTTTAAGATTGTCAACAAACTCTCAAATGTTACTTATGAAATAGATAAACCAAATCAATATACAGGAAAATTAACAGACATTGCTCATTCTACAAGATTAAAACCTTCATTCAAAATCCAATTTCCAATTATGCTAAATTCTGATGTATATTTGTTATAGAGCGTTTTCTGAAACTTTTTTTTGGGTGGGGGGTGGGGGGATAAGTGCATTGTTATTTTGAAAGAAGTGCATTGTTATTTAAAAAAATAATATAAATAAAAGTTGCTTTTATAAAATTTGAATTTAAGACTTGTTTACATTATGAAAATCAACATTTAATGTAATTGAAAATTTGTATTGTATTTTTATTTATAATGAAAACATTATTGAAGACTATTTTTGAAGAAATAAATTAATTATGGACTGTATGAAAACGGCGATGAGGTCAATTTTATGATACATGATGTTATAATAATTTCATTGTGAGTATTTGTGACAGAAGTATATTCTAGAAGTTACAAAATATTATGTGATATTCTGAAGATTTTGTTATGGTTGTGTATTTTTGAAATAAGTTGGTTGAGTAGTGATCCAAATGATAATAATAAACAAAGAACTGGGAGATAAACAATAATTGAATGATGAACATTGAACTATGATTTTTCCAAGAAAGGACTGTGTGGACATTGATTGAATTTTTCCCTGTACTTGATATATCTGAAATACACTTATTTGTTTTTTTTTCTTTGCATTTTATATTTCTAATGATATTTTGATATAATGTTGATGTTGTGTTTATTTTGGTAAATTTCTGTGTTATAGTTATATAATCTTTTCTTTTTTGGGAGCTCCTAAATTCTTTGTTACGTATTTGATATATAGTCTTTTTATGTACTTATATAACCATTATTCCTAAATTCATTTTGTTACGTATTTGATATATATTCTTTTTATGTATTTACATAACCATTTTGAAGTACTTGTAACTTTTCAACATTTATCACTTTTATTAACATTGTTTACTATTACTACACATTCAGTGTGAATTTCACTTGATATTATGTTGTTTAACACTACTACATTTTTGTGTGTCTAATGTGAATTATCTTTATCTTATGTTGCTTTTTCTTAACCTCATTATTATTATAGTCATAGTTGAAAGTATTAGATGTGTGATATTTTTCAGAAAACAATTCTATGTAACCCAATGCTGTATACCAAAGTTTGATATTTTGTTATTCAATATTGTTATTTTTACATGTCAGGAGATTCACCAGCTCACTCTTTTATACAATTATTATATCTTTTAGATTTTTAATTCATTTGGGAATTTGATATCATTGGAATATTGTTATTTTTATCTTCTGTGGACTTGCCAGTCAGGATTGGCCAACCTGGTTGTGCCACGTTTCAGCGGAGGGGGGGGGGGGTTGTCAGGTTTGAAAAGATTAGCTTCAAAATTAAGTGAGTAATAAATAAAAATAGAGAGAACTCTTTACCATCGCGTAAGGATTTGTGGGTAAATAAGCATATTTAAAGGTGGAGCGAGCGCTGACGGAAGAACGCGTACTGGAAAAGGCTTAGCTGGTGACTCCTGGTCGGATTACTGTCTATTGTTCTACTCGGTTGCGTGCCCAAGGGCCGCCATGTTGGATTTTAGATGATTGCAGAAGAATAAAGTATTTTTTAGAGATGATGCCTTCCTCATTTAACCAGCAGGCCTGGGGCCTGTCATATATCGTAAACTGCTGTTTTTCTGAGAAATAACTTAAATAATAGTTTTTGTACATTTTTTATTTCAAAGTACGTTATTTTTGCAAATAGTTTGTGAAGTTTGAGAGCATTAACTTAAAAATTATGCCCTAAAAATGAAGGTAATGATTTTTAAAATAATTAATAATACGCGATTTTACATTTAGCCAAACATTGGCGTCGAAACTTAGCTTTGCGCCAAAGACTTTTGGAATGTTTCGCCGTCGACCGCATCTAACTCAAGGGTTACACTAAAAAAATTCTGCCTTAAACAGGGGGAAATCAGTAACTTTGGCGAGTAAAAAAAAATGCGAGTGAAAAAGTTATTTTTTCGTCAATTTTTCTTTATATAATTTTCAAAATTAAATAACGATATATGTCAGATTAAGATGATAAAATGCATTCAATGCATTTCTGAGACTCATTTAAAATATTTATCAGTATCGAAATTTTTGTTCTCTTTCATAAAACTTATAGTTTACTTTAAAGTAATGCCTAATGTATATTTCTTTTTTTGACATATAAAAAAATGCGAGTTAAAAAGTTATTTTTCCTTCAATTTTCGACAATTTTTCTGTATATAATTTTCAAAATTAAATAATTATATATGTCAGATTAAGATGAAAAAATGCATTCAATGCATTTCTGAGATTCATTTTTTTAAAATATTTATCAGTATCAAAATTTTTGTTTTCTTTCATAAAACTTATAGTTTACTTTAAAATAATGCCTAATGTATATTTCTTTTTTTTTGACATATAATTTCATAATAAAATCGAAGAATTTGACCATTTCGAAATTTTTTTTTTGCATGACTTCCTTAGAAAAAAAAAGCTAATGCTCATATATTATAAATCCTTTATTATTAATTGCGTGTTCTTAATATGTCATAAATCAATACATTTTTTGCGATACATTTAAATTTAATCTTCAATCGAAATCTTTCAATAGTTATGTGAATATCCTGTGGATCCCCTCAATTAAAAATTAATTTCAATTTGAACCTCCCATTCATTATTATTGCCTATTTTCACTTTCTGCTACGGGTCTGTGTGGCTCAGTTGGATAGAGCGTCGCTTCCGCTAGGCCACTAGAGTGTCTAATTCTTATTTTCTGGGTTCGAATCTAGAGAATTCGATTTTGTTCATTTCTGCTTATTTTTCTCACCGTAAATTAATTCTCTCTTCTTTAATGATTGAATTCACTTGCTGCATCCCCACTGATCTGAAATTTACTTCATTTTCAGTGCTGCCATTATTTAAGCAAATGGTATGTCACAATTAATTGCTAAATGAGCATTTTTAATCAATTTTATTAGAAAATAATTAATAAGTTAGTTTTTTATAATATACTTTTTTTCGTAGATACGTGTTTAAATAATTTAATTAACACAGAGTGGAATGAAAAACTATAAAATTACAATTAAAAAAATTAAATGTTTTTATCAAATAGTATTATTTTCTTTGGTTTTTTCTAATATATTATATCAGAACGTTTTATTTGTTGGTTTAAATATACATTTTTTAAAGTAAAAAAACATTGTTTTCTGTAAATCATTATTGATCATTCAGAATCAGTGATTAAAAAAATAAAATGCTGAAAATTATCTTTTTTTAACGAATTTTAAAAAACTTTTATTTTTTACAAAACAATGATATTTTGCATATTTTATGATTTTTTCTCTCAAATGAACCAATACAATACCGTTGCGCTTAAATAAAAATGATTTTTAAAACTTTTATAATCAGTGATTTAAAAAATAAAAAGCCGAAAACTTTTTTGAACGAATTATAATAAAACACTCAAAATACTTAAATAAATTATTTAACAATTTCTTAATTGCAAAAAGATAATTGCATGAAACTTTTTTCCTTTGTGTCGAACATTTCAAAAAATCCTCTCAATTTTTTTCAAGATTTAAAGTAGTAGTAAAATTTTGTAATTTGGGAGAAATAATTTTAGCAGTATTATTGTTACATTTTTTTTTCAAAAATTATCGCACTTTTCAACCGATGTGTAAAATTATAAAAAATTTTACTTGAAAATTATACCCTTAAAAATAATGAAAACATTAAAAAAAAACACTCCCAAGATTTTTTTTGATTTTTTTGCGCATGCGCGGTATACGAAGGTCAATCTTAAAGTTTCAGTTTTAAAATGAGATTTACGAAAGGCAGAGATTTGTTCTCAGTGACGTAAGAAAGAGGGATTTCCCCCTTTTCATTCTGGTTCCTTGCCTGAGTTAATTATAGAAGCATTTCATTCATTACGGATATTTGTTTGAAAGTGCAGGCTTTTATTTTTAATAACATTTAATACTTTCCTTCCTTCTTAAAGAATTATTTGTATTCAAGAACAGTGGACAGAAAAACACCTTAAAAATATTGTGATAATTTTGAAAAGTAGTATTCTGAAAATTTTCAAAATATGTGATATCCTGAAGATTTTATTGTAGTTTAATATTTAAAATTACGTGGTTGAGTGAATTGATTCACAAATAAAAAGAATAAATTAAGATTTTGAGGTAAGCATTTAATTTAATGATGAACATCTATGTTTTTTCCTTGCATTTTATATTTCTGGTGATATTTTGATTTTATGCTGATGTTGTGTAATATAACAATATTTCTTGAATATTTAAAATAATAAACAAGACAGTTTTCTATGAAATAGCTGCAGGATTATCTTTGAAAAATAAAATAAACCTGTTAATCTTAATTTTTTATAAAAAGCAAGTATTATAAAAAGAACTTTTTTTAGTCAATTCCTACGAAAAGAAATTTTTTGTTTTAGTTACTTTTTTGTTTTAGTTTAGTATATATATATATATATATATATATACATATGACACAGAATTGCTATATTAAGTGACAAAGTACAAAACAATATTTCTTTCTATGTATGGTGTTGGACTATTTTTTGTTTGTTTGTTTGTTTACTATTTATTCATAAATTAAACTTAATTATTCCAATAAAATAGAAAAGCAAAAAATATAATTTCTAAGAGTTTTTCTACGAGTCAAAAGTAGTTTAAAAAAAGACACTTTCATATGAATTTCATTTGTCATTTTGTACGTTTTTTTGTCAATGCACATATGTATGCACTCGGTAAAAGCCCGTGCAACGCCGGGCCATGAAAGCTAGTATATATATAAGATCCGACTTGGGGCCCAATCATTTTCCGTTACGCCACTGCAATTACATATACTTTAGCTTTTTATTAAAAAAAAATGTTGAACAAATCAATTATTTGAAACAAATTTGTAGCATGTAATTAAACTTGTAATTTCAAAAGATAGTTATATATTTTTTTATTTATCCAATATGCTTTCGAGACAAGAAGCCATCTTATACCATGCGAATAGGTCCACTTTTACGGAGAAAATGAAATGTTTGGTACTGTAAATTCAAAGCAAGAGCCTATATTGGCGAGAAATTTGCTTAGCTGTGTAACCCTGCATAATGGTTATCCCTCTGTTTCCTTCCCCTCTCCTCTTCTAAAAAAACTGCTCTCTCTTTAACGATTTCCGATTGTTTTGATTTAACGTACCATGTTCCACTAGTTTCTGGGTGTTTGTTACTGTCGCGAAAGGTTAAACTCTACTTTCCTAAGCTTTCTCCGTTGCTCCAATAGTGGATCCGAGTTCTTGAATGATCGTTTTTCGGAAGGAAGGCGAAATTGGAGTTTGTGAGATCAACTCTTGTGTCTTTTTTTTTTTTTAACTTTGAAATTGATTGCGTTTTTTTTATTGCTTCTACATACTTTTTTTCAATTTCCGTGGACTTGGGTAAGTAACCCAAATATGTTTTACTTCCTTTTGCATTTATTAATTGTAGTGTCCCAAGCTGAGTCACTCAAGTTTTCAAATTACGGATATAGATGAACCAAATATAAAAGAACGCATAATGGATTTAGAAGCATCTTATTGTCGAACAACAAAAAGTGATAAAGAATTAATACCCAGAGCGGGACAACGAAAAATAACTGAAATAAATATTCTACTGAAAAATTAAATAAATACAGCTCAATTACCAAAATCCAATCCTGACTTTCTGTACTCTGAAATAAAGGGGAAATTTCAAAACATGAAAAAATATGTAATTTATCGTTTACCCGAAGCGGGTAAATAAAATTCACCACCAAGGACCCTGTGAGTGCTGTACAAATTTTAGGTGTGTAGACAGACACCATTCTAAACATCGGTGTCAAGGCAAAAATATTATGGGAAGGATTCACTTCCAAATTTATTTTGTATGATATCCCAACTAACATACCTCTGGCTGACTTGGCCAAAGAGCTACAAGAAACCAACGATATTGATATAATAGGAATTAGACGTTTCCTTAAGAAAGGAATTAATCGGGAGTTTTCTCCAGTCTTAATATCTATATTAGGCACTAACTTACCGGAAAGTATATAACTATGGTTTATTAATCACCGTATTAAAATATTCATTGATAAATCAAGACAGTGTAATAATTGCTTTAGTTTTCTGCATCCAACAAAATTTTGCCAAAAAACAGCAATATGCATAAATTGGGGAGTATTCCATGTAGGAGATTGCACGAATCCTGTTAATTGTATAAACTGTAAAGCACCCCACCCAGCTAATTCACAAAGCTGCTCTGCATACATTAAAGAAAAGAAAATATTATATATAGAATTTAAGGCCAATCAACACATAACCTTGGGGGGAAGCAAGAATGAGATTTCGAGATAACACTGACAGCTCCTCTAGCATAGGGTTCACCACCTGGACCAAATATCCAGGAATTATTAGAAAAGAGACTGGAAGGCATGTTAAAATCCTTCCAAGAAACTTAGAGAAGCAAACTCTTTTCATCATTCAACACTTTCAAAAAACAATGGAAGTGATGTTTACACAACTTAGTAGTCTACTATCAAGTGAAAGAACCAGCAAATCTCCGATTAGGAAAAAGAAAACAACCTCCGCTTTAAAAAAACTCGATCGAGTCAATATTTGGGGAATCGAATAAAATAGATCTTCCCATGAACACAGAAATGGGATAAAAATAGGACAAATAAACATTTATGTAAATATTGTAAACAGCCTTATAATTTTTTTAAAAAAACTATGCTTTCCTTTTACATCTTCAAGGGGAGGACAAAGTTATATGAATCCCCCCCCCCCACTTTTAATGGTTGTTTTTCTGCAGTAGAATTGCAGAGGCATTAAAAATAAATCTATTTGGTTGAAAATCCCTCCCTTTTCTCTTGCTGAAGTGTGGATTTTCCAGGAAACATTTTTACAAAGTGATGATATGCTTAATTTCCATGGGAAGAGTATTTTCAGAATGGATAGAAAAGATAGACCGAGGTGGTTTAATTATTGCAGTTCCAACCTATTTTTCAGTTCAACAAATCCCATTTAAATTGGACCAAGCCAAACATGTAGAAATCTTGATTATAAAAATTAATATCGATTCCTTTTCATGCTATCAAATTAATGCTTACGCTCCCCAGGGATTCAACATATTATTAATTAAAACCTTTTTAGAATCTCTGACATAGCCAGTTTTTATGTTTGGAGATTTCAATCTTCATCATCCAATGTGAGGATCCGAGCGCATTTCAAAATGCAGCAAGCATTTCGTTGATTGGCTGACTGATTCTAATTTTGAAATTTTTAATACCACTTCTCCCACATACAGAACTTCAGTAAATAAAACTTCGCTAATAGATCTCACTCTCTTCTCTTCGTCTCTTTTAGGCAATACTAACAGTTGCGTTCTAGATTGCTCCTTTGAAAGCGATAATTGCTCGCTAATCACAGAATTCTCGCATCTAAATCCTCGTGAACGAATTATAAAAAAACAGATTGGCAGATGGTCACGTAAGAAACGTCTTCTATAATAAGTAATGCAGAAGAAAACATAAGCCTAACGGATAAAATTTCTACAATCCTAACGAAATACACTAAGGAAATCAAAGTTTCTAACAGATTATTCCCACCTTGGTGGAATGGTGGTTGTAATAATCTTTACAAACTCAAAAAGTATTACCGCAAAAGAGCTATTCAAGAAATTTCTCCACAATTATAGGATAAATACAAACAATATTCAAGCAAACTTAGATTTAATTTTAAAAGAGTCAAAAGACTTTATTGGGATTCTACCTGTAAGAACGTATCTAATCCTAAAATGTTTTTCAATATTCTCAAAAATTTTCTACTCATAAAAAATTCTAGATTCATATTTAAATATTCTTAAAGCCAATAACAGATTTATCACACAGCCTCGAATTCAAGCTAATATACACTGCTGGCCACCGTAAATGCAACACCAAGAAAGACAAGAGATAGCACAACAAAATTTATTTTATAGATAACATGTTGACCAAGTATCAAATGATTAAATTTATAGACTTCTGTGAAGTGTGGTTCCTGCCAGAATCAGTAGCCAGAATAGCCGCCATTGTTGCAGATCACCGCTGCCACACGCCTCGGCATTGATTCAGAGACTTTGGATGTGTTCTTGGGGTACAGCAGACCTAGAAGCTTCCACACGTTGCCAAAATTGATCTGGTGTGGCAGCTGGGGGTGTAATCTGGGTCAATCGTTGAGCAACCATGGGCCACATGTTTTCTATCGGCGAAAGATCTGAAGAGCGAGCCGGCCAGGGAAGCAATTCAATCTGGTGATTTCCGAAGAACCTTTGGACAATGCGTGCAACGTGTAGTTGCGTATTATCCTGTTGAAATATAGCTGTGGCCAAGCCCTGAAGGTAAGGAAGGACAACTGGTTCCAACACCTCGGAGATGTAGCGCTGGCTGTTTAAAGTACCGGTAATGCGTACTAGAGGAGTGCGAGAGGGATATCCAATACCGCGCTTCATACCATAACACCCGGTGCAGGACCAGTGTGGCGGTGCATAACGCAGCTGTTCAGCATCCTCTCTCCACAGTGTCTCCAGACTCGAATCCGACCATCGTGGTGTTGCAGACAGATGCGTGACTCGTCAGTAAAGACAACTTCATTCCATTCTGCCGCCCACATCCTTCTTTCATCGCACCATTGGTGGCGGAGACGTCTGTGGTTCTGCGTCAAGGGTAGACCAAGCAATGGACGTCTTGTGGACAGACCACTCTGCTGTAAACGGCGTCGAATGGTACGCGCAGACACTGAATGATGCGTTACAGACTCAATGTGCTGTGGTATGGTTCGTGATGCGACTGAGCGATCCTTCACTGCCATGCGCGCAATTTGACTGTCCTCACGTGAAGTGGTGCACTGAGGTAGGGGCGATCGACCACGTCGGTCCGTCGTACCCTCCTGCATCCAACGGTTACATATCCGCATTACAGTTGTTTGGTTTCGTCCAACAGGACTACCGATTTCTCTGAAAGGTAATCCACAATCTGGGTAGGCCACTATCCTCCACTGTCGAACTCGGATACTTGATCAAAAGCTGATCGCTGTTTTCTACGAGATATAACGGATCGTTTTTTGAAAAAACCACAAGAAAAACACAATTGCCGAACTTGAAATCGTCGAAATCTCCAAGCCTTAAATAGCGCTTTAAGATGGCTCCACAGGCGTGCTTTGTGTGTGTCTGCGCTGAAATTCTAATCATTTGCATATCTCACCTCCGCTAATGCATGTTGTAAATTTCATGTTATTTGCGTCCTTCCTTCAGGGTGTTGCATGTACGGTGGCCAACAGTGTATTTGCAAGTTTTTTTGCATCCAATACAGCTTCTCATGGGCCACTGCCTTTGAATTTTCTCAGCATGGAAAATAATCTTCTGAATAAACCTTTCCATATCTCAGAATTAAATAGAGCCATCCATTCTTCCAGAAACACAACTCCAGCTTCAGATATAATCCCAGCATCGTTTTTCAAAAGCCTGAATAATAGTGAAAGGACTACGATTCGTAAATATTTTCAGCACCTATTTGACAGTGCAACAGTTTCCGATTCTTGGAGACAATCCTTAATCCTCCCTATTCCAAAGCTCTCTAGAGACAAATCGACAGTCTCTTCTTACAGACCAATAGCTCTTACTTCACTCTTTTCAAAAAATTTCGAAAGAATTTTAGCTGACACTATCTCCTATTTTTTGACAATTGAGCAAAAACTTCATCCTTATCATTTTGGTTTTATACCATTTAATGACAGCAGAACCGCTACATATATCATTAATAAAGCAACCATAGATGCTAAAGCACATAAGAAATACTTTGTTGGAATCAGCTTAGATATTAAAAGTGCCTATGGCTGTGTATATTTAGATGGTCTTGCCTTCAAATGTCTCCAATTGGGGATTACAGGAAAAATTGCACTATGGATACGAAATTTCCTTTCACACAGATCTTTAGATGTCCGATGGAGGGGTTGTCTTTCTTCCAGGAAGTTTATTTTGAAGGGTTTGCCTCAAGACAGTGTTCTTTCCCCTATTTCACTATTATTCATGTACGACTTATTTGAAACTCTAGAAACGGGAGTAGAATGCTCTTTCTATGCTGATGACATCTTCATTTTTTGTTCTCACAGGTCTCTTGATAGTATCCGCAAGAAATTACAGAGCACTCTCGATAGAATATCGCAATGGTGAACTATTGGAAACTGGCAAAAGCAAATAGCAAAACTTTCAAATAAAAGAATAACCACTTTTCCAAATATTTTTTAACAGGGTTCCCACTTTCATGACAAACTAGTATTAAAGACTTAGGAGTATGCTTTTCGAAAAGAAGCCAGAATCTCACGATAAAGAAACATATGATTAACAAAGCTTTAAAAAAAATCAACGGGCTTAAAGGTATGGCTTTTAAACACTACGGACCAAGAGCAAAAGATTTAATCAAACTAATTAACAATAGCATTTGCAGCACTTTCTATTATACTTGTCATATAATCAATAAATGGTCGCACAACCAGTTTAAAGCTATTAATATAATCCAAACCAAAGCCTTAAGGATTGCATTGGGGCTCCCGCAATGGACTCCAAATATCGTCCTCTTAAAAATAGCAGAACAGGAAACTTTCAGAAAAAAATTAGAAGACTATAGCAAATAAATTTTTTATTACCCAAATTTCTAATGGAACTTTTTCTCCTATGCATCTAAATAGACCAGAATCATCACATTTAAATATAGAAGACGATGAAATCAATATTATTACTTCACTGCACAGGTTGAATATCCAATAAGGATCAAATTATAACAATCCCTAGAACAGGGGTGTCCAACCCGCGGCTCACGTGCCACATTGTGGCACGCTGGAGTTGTGACTGTAGCACGCGAAGACTTATTGAAAAATTACAAAAATTTTATGAAAATATTACTGAATTAATTGAATTATAATAGAAAATTATCATGAAGAGAATATGTAAAACGAAATTTTCAGCTTGAGATTTTACAGGTTCTAAGCAAGATTTTTTCTTTTCTTCAGTATAGCTCCAAAAATGAGATCATGCTCCAAAACTTACAATTCCACAGTATTATAATGTTCCGAGAAAAGTGTTGAGTAACGTGAGACTAAAAACAAATAAATTCTTTCTCTCTCTCTCGGAGGTCGAATCTGTCCAAAAAGTCACCTTCTCTCGGGGTCGGTTAATTTTTAACACATCGGAACTCTATTCGAATTTCAGCTTCCCCTTGGAGTGCTAAAGTTGTGGTGTTCGTAGCTATTGGCTGTCAGCATGACGTCAGATAAAAAGGGTTTTTCGAAGGTATTGACTATTTACGATTTCTGTAATGTCAAGAAGTAATTCTGCAATATATTAGGAGAGCAGTTGTTGATACGGTAGAAGTAATTCTATCTGCACAAAGTAGCCGATTTATAAAGCGGAGGGAGTGAGAACTTGCATCCATGACTAATCAAAATACGGGATTCGGAGCCTAGAAAATTTGTAGCGTAATAACGGCAAATTGTTTCTAGCTGTCAGACTCAGTTGATTTTAAATTTTGCTTAGCAAGACGTCAAGCTTTTTCCCTTTTTTCTAAAATTGTTTTTAGATTTTAGCGTTGAGCGTAGTTGTTTAGAATTTTTTTTTCAATATATTTGTGAGTAAGCCTTCGACATCGAAAAGTGAATGCTCGTTCCTCACCAGTGAAAATTGGCTGTGGGATTTAGCTTTTCTTACCGATTTAATGGAACATTTAAACAATTTAAATTTAAGATTACAGGGAAAAATTGTATTTTTCCTACCCTAGTTGGTCACATATCTTCTTTTGTGAACAAACTTTTGCTTTTTTTGTCTGGATTTTGGAGAGAAAAAATGAACTCATTTCCCATCCGTACAAAAATTATCTGCCAAAGTTAGTAATGTTCCAAATTATGATAGATTTAAAAATTTAATATCCATTTTGCAGGATTCTTTCAGTGCCAGGTTTGAGGATTTTAAAGATGATAAAAAAGATACTGAACTTTTTACTAATCCTTTTTCGATTTCTCTTCAGGATATTAATTGTTACCCACCTCAGGTACAAATTGAAATTATTGACCTACAGCACCATTACTCTGAAAAGCAAATATAAGAAAATTATTTTAACCGCAAATGATACGAATTATATCGAATTTTGGAAATTTGTGCCACCAAGCAATATTCCAAATTTACATGATTTAGCGGTCAGATATTGTTGTAGGTTTGGATCAACATGTTTGTGAAGAAATTTTTACTATTTTGAACATAATTAAATCAAAATATCGCTAAAAGTTAACTGATATGCTACTAAAACACCTAATTTTGTTAGCATCTTCAAAAACGAATCCAAATGTAGATGATTTAGTAAAAAAGCTACAAATTCAAAAGCCACATTAAGAAAGTACTCACTGCTTAGTAATCATTTAAAATTAAAAGTTTCAAGTTGCTTATTTTTATTTTGTACATAAGCAAACTGATTGATTCTGTAAAAATTTATTAACAAAAAATATAAATTTCTACTTTTGTTTTGTTTGTTACACCATTTTTTTTTTTTTTTACATTTTCACTACATAGAGCTTGCATTTAAAAATATGTTTTTGGTGTAAATAACCCATTTTAGCCTATGATTAACATTTTTTCACATTTGTATATCTTTAGTTTGGTGGAAAAGTTCGAAGTGGTACGCGTAATTTTTTTTATCAGATTGTGACACGCTTCCCAAAAAGGTTGGCCACCCCTGCCCTAGAATAATACATTTCACTGACCTTCCTTGCAAAATTTACACCAACAAATTCGTCTTTCAAGATAAAAATCTACCAATCCTGTGATTTGCGGCCTATTTGAGGATATAGTAAACCATTACTTCCGAAATTTTTTTATAATAGCTACAGATGCTTGAAAAAACTAAAATCTAACATCAATAGCAGGCATTTTGAATAATGCATCCGTTTCTAATCGGATTAATCATATAAACTCCATCTTTACGGCAGAAGCGACGTCAAGCGCTGGACGATCTGGCAGAATCAGACAAAAACCTACTAATTTTGTCTGATAGCCAGTCTGTTCTGTCTTCCCTTCAAAATTAGAGTATTCTATCTCCAAAAATCATCTAAAGATTAGTGAGCAAGATCGTCATTCAAAGAATCTTCGAACCCAGTTAATTTTTCTATGGATTTCTAGAATGAAGAATCAAACTTGCAAGATCGGTAACGGAATCAAATGCTTACATTGACTGGATCGCCTCTGAAGATATCAATACCAATAATTTTCAAAAAAGAATAGGAAAAATCATTGAGAATTATAATACCAGCAAATATCAACAATATTTTAGGAAACATCCCATCTATAGAGATAATATCTAACTGGACCAATAACTGAAGAGAAGAGATTCTAGGTATTCGCATCATTAGTAAAATGATTATAACTCCAGGGCTCCTGCATAAATATGAATTAGCAAGTAACCCTTTATGTATCACCTGCAAAGAAAATAACGATTTTGAACACATTCCCTTAATTTGTGACAAATATTCTTCTCAAAGAAATAACTTGTGGAAGATGGACTAGTTCTACTTTGTAAACAACAACATTGAGTGGAACCCTCACTTATTTCCGGTGTAATGTTAATCTATGAGAAAACATCGAAATTCAACTGAGTTTTTCAAACTTTTAATGCAAGTTTTTGAAATTTTTTTTGTACTATATGGATAGTAGATGATCTGTAGATTTCAGATTCAAGATTTTATAATATTTATTTCAGTATATTTTCTAAAATACCTTGTTAATTTTTTTAGCTCAAAGCAATGGAGGTTTTGCATTAACCGGAAAAAAAAAGGGTACTCATGACTGTAGCGCCCCCATAGTAAGCTTTACGGTAGAACTAGTCCATACTTAAGATAGATCCATGCAAAAACACCACCTTCACAGAACTTTTGGAACTTGTAATTGTTAATAAGCAAATTTTCAAGGGTTTTTTTTTGGTGCAGAAAATGAAGTTCTTTGAATGGAAATATGCATATAGTGATTTACATAGATATTCACATTCATATCAAGGGGATAATAGCCTTTGCTGCTCCATATCCCGCAAGAACTGAACTGAACCGAACCACTAGTTTCCTTCCTTAAAATATTTAACTTTGTTCGAATATATTGAGTTGCTTAGGAATAATCTTCATCGCAACATCAATGGGATTTTACAAGTACATTGTTTTTGTCACAAGATAAAGGTATCATCCAACTACTTTTCCAAATTTTATCACCAGTCGTTTCTAAAAAATTAGTAATATATTTCTTTGGGTGTTTTTCAAATAATTGCAATACTTTGCATAGGACAATTTTTTTTAATGATTCATTAGTGCTAAAAGCATGTGTAAGCAATGATACGTATTGACTTTTTTCATTTTAAGTTTATTGGTACATATAAATGTCAGTATATAGGAAAGATAAAAGTAATTAGCTTAATTTTTCTGTGTTTGATTTGGAATTTACTGCTCTTATCCTCAATGGACTTCAGCTTTGTTTGATTCATTTGACATATTTCAAGTTTTTCAAATATTTACAAATCCTGTTTTCTGGCATCATTAAATTTTACGTTTTTGAAAAAATGTAAAATTCTCATAGAAGTAAGAAACTTGAACCTGGATAAGTGTACTTTAATACTGAATAAAATTAAATAGTTTTCATTCAAGGGTCTGAGAGAAAGCATGAAAAACTGCCTTATTCATAGGAAAAATAACATTTAGAAAGAATTTAGATTGTATAAGATTCTCAAAAATACCGGCTTTCTTACTGGGACATTACTACATATCAAAACCCCTCGGGGCTCACCTTCTTTAGATGAGTACGGGTGTCACAATCCCGAGGTGCCCTAGTGATCTTTTCCCAGGGGGTTTACTGTCTTTGGTAAACACGGGCTTCACGAACCTGGGGTACCCTAGTGATCCTTCTCTATTTTCGACCCTCTTTCTTGTCATTCAATTCATTCTTTCTTTCTCTTCCCGTCTAGACCACAGATGTTAAAACAATGTTTGGCGCAGTATAGCTGAAATCGGCTCTTGCGCCAATAAACCCCAAAATCTCTCACTCACTACATATCAAAGGGTTCTAGCAAATAATAATAAAATGTAAAGGTGAACTGTTAGAAAATTGAATGAAGCCAGTGGTTTTATTAGTGCTTACGTATTATTGCATCTATTATTGACATTATATGAAACGAAGAACATGATTTATTATTTAGCACTTTGACGCATGTGAAATTGGAATTGCCAACTTGGCGAGTTATCTTGAACGTTGGCAATTGTTCCTATAATACTTTTACCATTAAGTACCATTATATTTAGTTAGAATACTGATGAATAACGTTCAAACAAATTTAGCAATAAATTTATTACAATAAATTTGAGTAGTATGAATTTTTTTTCAGTATATGATGTATAAATGCAAAAGTTGAGCATGTATTTAAAATGGGAGGAAATAATTTTAAATGTTTGCAGTGATATGAAAACTCATTTTTATGCTTTCTGAAAGTTTTGTAAATAATTGCAAAATGTATTTTAAAATCTGTCCCTCTTTTTCCTGCAACTGCACCTTTTATTATATATATATATTTGTTTTGTCTCCATTAAGAATACAATCTTTGTATTTTATCATGCAAACTTTATTACTTACTTTACAATTTAATTTATCTATATATGAAATTTCTTCTAGGTTTTAAGGGATAAAATGTTTGCCATAAATGTAATACTTTGTAATTTGTTTCAAAAAGATATTTTTTTGAAACACAGTTTTTTTTTTTGTTTTTTTTTTGTACCAAAGTTTGAAAAACTTTAGACATATCTTCTTTTCTGTATCTTTGTTTTTATAATGTAAATTACTTATGATTAAAAATTATGCTGCAGAAATTATCAAAGAATTAATTATTTTAAAATGTGTTTGCTATATATTATGACATTTATTATTAGTAGGAGTTTTCATTACATCTTATAGTTTTTCACAGATGTAACATACAATACAACAATAGTAATTATTGATTAGGGTCATTCTCTTTGTATAACTTTGGTCAATGTGATAATAAATTTAACAATTTGATTGTATCTGATTATATTTTAAAAATAAGGAGACATTATAAACAATTGAACATTTAAAAAAAAATCAGTTTTAAAGCTAAGCATTATAAACATAATATCAAATTGTATCAGAACAAGGACATTACTGGGAATATTGTGTTTTAGAGTTTACACAGTTTTCACATTAATAAAATGTTTAATTATTTGATTAATATAGTGCACAGTAACAGAATCAAAATATTATTCAGAATAGTTTGTAAATATATTGAATTTTATTTCTATTAGTCATTACATATGCTTGTATTATCATTGCTCTATAGCAAACTGATTATTCTTTAGGAGAATTTTAGATTTTCAGAAAATGAATGATTTTCAACTGCAGTTGGCATCACATCTATTACTCAATCGGTTACCTTGGCCGTTTAATCCAATGTCAACGGCCATATATTTGCAAGGATGAATTGCATTCGCGTCAGCAGATGCTGCTGGAAAAGTTCATCTGGAACGCTATGGAATTCTGTACACCTCCTCATAATGCACAATAATTCATTGGGACATCAATCTCCGAGCTCTTCAGCAAAGAGTATTTTCCTGATCTCTTGGTGTGATGATTCACCGCTCGTTTTTAATCAGCACCACTTTCACTATTTCTTAAAAATTGAAAAACTATCTTATTCTTTTTTCCATTTCAGTAGTGAAACACAAACAAAGATGTTTATGGCGTGCAGATTCTGTAGATTCATCAAGTATTAAGGAGAACTGTATTTTGTTAATTTCTGCTACTTATTCTTTCAGCAATTCAAGACAAATCACTTTCTTAATCAGAGCTGAGAACTTAGTTTTGTTTAATCAAAAAATCTCTTAAGCTGATGAACTAGCTTTCGGTACCACTCTCCTTAAAAATTTCATTTAAATGATCGATAGTTTGAATGGCAAGCAATAAAAACGCAAAGTTTTATTTCAAATAAATTTTTTTTGTTTAAATTTTCAAAAGCTTCTTTATATTTCTTTTTGAGAATGAAACTGTTTCAGAATTTTTTTTTTGTTTCATTGAAGTAATGTGTTCAATTAAGTCACTTTTATGTGCTCTGAATTTAGATCTACATATCTTACAATAAGCCTTAATCTTGTTGTCCTTTACTTCTTCGAGCCACAATTCGAATGTAAGAGATGCAAGCCGAGAATTTTGAAAGGTGGACTTTTTCATTTTGCTCATGATGACTGTTGGGATAAAACACTTTAATTAAAATAATAAATATGTCAAATGGCAAAAAAATGAAGTTTTCAGCAGTTGTACAGGTATTACTCATCACAATTAAATTACATACATACAGCTAGAAATTACTTGAGGCATTTTAAAGTGAGTAGCAATTTAAGAATCAATCAGCAATGACATGATTACTTATAAATATATACTTATAATAAAGAATAATATTATCAAACTTATTTCTATGTATAAAAAAAGGAGAGGAAATATTTAAAAACAAGTTTTTTATATTAACTTAATATGATTCAAAAAATTATTCGTAATAGATAATTCAGAAAAAAATCAAAATTTGCAGTAAGTAACAGACAAATGAATCAAATTTTTTTTAATACTTGGGAACAATAATAAAAGTTGCGGAATGTACAATTTTCATCCACACACAAGCATTTGTTGGTTGGAGAAAACATTCCTGAATGTCCTTCATACAAGTTCGCGTACACTGTGTGTCACGTATTAATAGATTGTCCAGTTTTTAACCCTCATTACATACTTTTTTCATACATCTGTTTTAATTCTGACTAGGTGGGAGAAATCCCCACCAAAATCTATTTGCCTTTCTTTTCAAAATTGGATTTTTATATTTAATTTGATTTGTGGTTCTAATGAGTCTTTTAATAAATTATATGCATGCATGAATGCATATAAATATGTGTGCATGTATTTTTATATGTGTTTAAAATTTTAATATATTAACAAGTGTTTGGTGCAGTTTAACCAAAATTGGCTCTTGTGCCATAAAACTACACAACCACTCACTCTAGATGTACTCTGCATTGCAAGGTGCTACCACCTAATGAGACAAAATATAGATTGTGCTACAAATTCTATTTGGTCATTTATTACACCTGTTAATAAAACAAAAATTTCTATCTTGCTTGTAAAAACCTTAGTTACTTTTTTTTTGTTGGTGTTATTTTAAAATAATTAATTTTTTAAATACGGTTAAAATCCTTTAACACAAAACTGAATGAACTGAAATATTTTATTGTGTTGTGGGATATTGCAAAAAAGGAAAAAAAAACATATAATTCAACAAATTTAAGTTTATTAGAGTACATTTTATATATATAGATGTATTTAAATTTTTCTGTAATTTGCTTTCTTTTTTTAATATTTGTTGATAATGTACAATTCTGTTCAAATTAATTATCACAAGCATATTTTTCTTGTCTGATTTGGTATGTGATTACCACTGTTGTCTCAAATTGGTTATATCTGCCAAGAGACAGTGTGACGGAACGGCTTGAATTATAATTTACTTGTTTTGTTGTATCAGTGGTTAGGTTGTGACATTTCAGTGTGACAGCTGGTGGTTATAATTTTGTTTCGTGTAACACATGTTAATTTTGTTTGTTCAAAGATGGGTATTACTCCAAGGAAGCATTCTAAAATAATCACTCTTAATAAACAAATTTCTATGGCTAAGAGACAGATACAGCAATAGCAGTTGGTGTGGGAAAATCAAGTGTTTCAAGAATTTTAAAAACTTTTCATGATTCCAGAACATCCTCTCCAAAAAAGTGACCACTGTAACCTAATAGTGTCAAGGTGCCTAACTCGTAGCTGGCTTGTCATGAGATGAAACCTAGTGCCTCTGAAGACCCACCATGTAGGGGAGTGATGCAATTTAAATTTGTCAAGAGCTCAAACGTCCTCCTGTTGGTGTGATGTGTTAGTTCGGAGAGGAGGGATGCCAGCTCAGGTGTCTTCATCATCATTTGCCCATTGTTCAAAATTATGAGGCCCATCACCAAAAGCACTCGAGTAGCTAAACAGTGTGTCATTAGAATTTACTAATTCATTCATTCCAAAAAGAAAAGGAAAACATGGGTGCAAGGGGGAAACTACTCCAAATTCTTATAAAAAATGGCAAATAAATGCAACAAAGACAAGCGCAGACCTTCAAGAGGATTTATTAGAATATGATGCTGAAGTGAGTATCTGAATTGTACCCAAAAAGCTTCTGAAAGTTAGTCATAGGGCAACTAGCCAGAGGAAAAACAATTTCTAACTCAGAAAATTATAGAAAAACGTTGAGCATGGACCAAAAAATACCCATCTTGAACTGTTAACCGACTGGAAAAAAAGGTAATTTTTAGTGATGAGCACATTTGTTTCTGCAGGGATACAAATCAAGATGAGGGGAAGGTGAAACACTGCTTCCAGATCATTTCCATCAGACTGTAAAACATCCTTCTAAAGAAATGTTTTGAGTTTTTTTCACAACAAATAACACCAACGTGATTAATTCTGTCAAATGCATAGAAATATTAGGCAGTAGGATTGCTCATGGAAACATTTGATGGAACATCTAAACATAATTTTTTTTTTGTCACAATTCAAAATTAGTCGACTTTTATGTGGGAAAATGAAATGCATTTTCTATAGATTAGCCTTCTAATTCACCAAACCTTAATTCTTTTGAAAACTTTTGGCATACTTCAAAGCGTTTAGCTAAAATACATTGCACGACAACAGAATAAATAAAAATTGCTGTACAAGTGTAGTTCCTCAATGATAAAGTCCAGAACATGAGCGCTACACTTGCTGATTACATGTCAAAATGTGTTCAAGAAGTCATTTCTGCTAAAAGAGGACATACTTTGTTGTAATATAAACTTTTCAGTCTACTTAAGATACATAATGATTAAAAGCTAAGGTTTTAGAAAAAATCGTTTTTTTTTCCATTTGTCCCAGTTAATTCAAACAGTATAGTAAAGTTATCTTACCAAAATCTTGAAAGATTTCTGTTTTCATCTTTTGTGTTTGATCAATAGCTTTAAGAAGCTCCATGGTCGTTTTAAGCTAATTGACAATGTAGCAAGGATGAGGACAATCTTAACTGATGTTAGATATATAGTCGCAATGGAGAATATTATAGGGCCTCCTTTCAAAGTCAAGTTTTGTGACCCACGCCATATTTCGAGTCAGTTAAGCTTTAAGCCCCCTAGGAGCCTGGGGTTTATGTTATGCCTCAGGAGAGATAAGATGTTTTTGTGTGTGATTTGTAGGGGAGGAGGAAAGTACCTTAGATGAGCAAAATTGGCACCTATCACAGGCAATTCTGAGGGTATTTCAAAGCCCAATTTAGCTTCCTTTCCACAAAACATGAAACCACCTCTCCTTCATTTCATGCCCCTCTTAAACTTTGCCTGCATGGCTGGTGTTTTCTGTATTTGACTTTTCACAAGGGAAATCTTTTAGTGTTAAGAAGGAAAAAAATGCATAGTAGCTTGTAAGAATCATTGTATTTATTCTGTGTTAACTGATATTTTGTCTTAAGCGTTTTCGCATCAAACTTATTTCTCTATATTTATTTATACTGTTACATATGTAAATATCGTTTATGTTCACTATCTTAAGATGTACTGTAGCAGGAATTATGGAATACCTGGGATTCATAAGAGCAATTTATCATTATCAAAATTAATTTTAATTCATAAAACTTTTGGATTACCTGAAAAAAATATTTAGATATATATTTTAAAAAATTTAATCATATTGTAGAGACCTTAAGCTTTGCCTTTTATAAATGAAAAAATTGTTCTTGACTACAAATGCAAAATTGAAATCAGACATATTGAGTAAATTATGCATAAATTCAATAAAAAAGTATTATTTTTTTAATATAGTTAACAGAATAATAATTATTCTTTATTTTAAGATTCAGCCTTGTATTTATTTTAGAAAATTTCATTAAAAGTTCGATTTTTTTAGAAAAATTTAAATTTTATGAGTTTATTTTAAGTCTTTTTCCACATATATGTCTAACAATGTTCATGTCATTTCCTTTTCATATTATTAATGTTAATTTTCTAAAAGCACTGCCTTTTCTTTTTTTCATGGGAGAATCCCGTGTGCTGTCTTTTTTTGTCTCTTCAATCAAAAAACTGTTCTCTTAGAAACTGAAATTTAGTTGAATCTTTAGAATTGAGAAACTTTTTCACAACGAATTCATTGATACATTCTTAATGGTTTTCTTCTTCTAGTTCACAATAAAAATTCAATATATTTCACTGGACTTCACTTCCAATTGATTTTGCTTGCATCGCTAGGGATATACAGCGTATTCAACAGGGGCGTAGCTACTGCCGTATCAATGATACAGGGGCCCCACCCTGTGTAACTACAGTACCATTAACAGGGCTTTCTTTTATAAAAAAAAGGGCCCCAAAGGAGTTTTAATAAAGTGCCACTCAGAACTAGTTATGCCAGGGGTAGTCAGTGAAATATTTTATTCAACCATGTTTACACTTTCAAACAAAAATGAAGAAAATAGTATCGGAGGTTTGTACTCGGTACCTTCCGATTCGTAAGCGTGTAACTTACCACTAGACAAAAGTGATCACTCCTGTCCGGAGGCTGTTACTGGCTTATTTAGATTCCGCCACAGTACTCTCCCACCAGTGAGTCGGTGGATAGGCGAACGAACGAGATATTTGTTGTTATGGCGAGCGTGGGAGTTGCTACTTTTGCGTCAAGTTAGTCTGGCGACTTTGCTGCGCCGAGTGGGTCCGGCGACTTTGCTGCGCCAAGTGAGTTTTGACGACTTTACTTGCTCTTTTGCACATGCATGACTAGTATTTTTTTTTTTTTTTTTTTTTTTTTTTTTTTTTCTACGCGTCTTACTAGACAAAAGTGATCACTCCTGTCCGGAGGCTGTTACTGGCTTATTTAGATTCCGCCACTCGCTAGGGATATACAGCGTATTCAACAGGGGCGTAGCTACTGCCGTATCAATGATACAGGGGCCCCACCATGTGTAACTACAGTACCATTAACAGGGCTTTCTTTTATAAAAAAAAGGGCCCCAAAGGAGTTTTAATAAAGTGCCACTCAGAACTAGTTATGTCAGGGGTAGTCAGTGAAATATTTTATTCAACCATGTTTACACTTTCAAACAAAAATGAAGAAAATAGCATGCAAGATCAGAATTGCAATTTTTGAACAAAAGCAAAGTCACAAAGCGAATAGTTTATAATAGGCATATAAGTGTAGCAAAGTTGCCTTAAAAGTTATCTCAAAACAGGGTTGTATCCAAATTTGAATTTTATTTATTATTTTTTTTTTGTTTTGGCTGCTTTATCACTGTTAAAAACACTATTTTGTCACTTTGATAATAAAAAAAAAACCACTTTCTTTTAACATGTGATTATAACTTGTGAATGCATTTTTAAAATTACAATGTTTATAATGTATCACACTTTTTACAAATTGCTGGGCATTTGCTTTATTTCAAATTTCAAAACAAGGTAGAAATATTTTTCAAGCATATTGGTAAATTTTCTGTCTTACCCAATTCTGCCAAGTTTAGGTAAAAAGAAATGTAGTTTAGAAAATTTGAATTGTCTCTTTTGGAAAGAGATAGGGCAAATGAAATAATCCTATGAACGGAAATTATTTGAGTCTGTCAAATGTAGCATGATATACTGCAAAATTTGTGCATAAAATATTGTTATTGTGATATTTTAAGTAAGCATTTGCATTGGAAAATTTTAAATACTAATGAATGTTTTGAATGGTATAGTATAGTACAGCAAAGAATGTTGAAAAAAGTATTGTTTCTCTGAAAATCGGAAACTGTGATGTATTTGTTTCTTTTAACTGTATATTCTTGTTGTACTATGTTTCTTCATAATTTTACTATTGATATTGATGACTATTTTTATTTTCAGAGGAATAGGAGAATTTAGACAAGTAGAATTCCATAATCAAACCAACCAAGGAAGAAAAACAAAGGTGTAGAAAAAATCCAAGATGTCTGTGAGAACAATTTAAAAATTTTTTAGAGAAAAGGAGATGAACAATGTGAATATGAAGTGTTTTGGCAATGTTTTCTGTGTTTTGCATGGCTCTTTACCAAAAGTATTGATATTTTGAAGGGGTGTTACTTCAAACCAATTATTCAACTATTAGGATCTAAAGGACAGTGTGCTGTTTATCTTTTGCTACAAGCTTATTATTTTATAGAACATAAGTTCATCCGTGTTCTTTCTGAATTTTGCACTAAGGAAGCATTTAAGACAGGTATTGTTACATACCTTTTAGGTTTCATTTAAATTGGTGTAGAGAATGCAATTTTAGTTAAAAATATCCATGTTCCTTCAATTTCGCAATCTTTGAATAGGTTTTCAAATAATTTCAGCTCTGAACTGAAAATAATTTTATAATGCCTTATTTAATTTAAAAAAATGCTATATTGGGCTGAATTTCATTTTGTGCTTTAATTTAAAATACAAGTGGATTTCAGTATTGCAATTGACTCATAATATTACATAATTATAAAGAGCTTTCCTCAAAAACCATGCACCTTCTTTATGTTGATTAAAATTAAATGTGATTGTATGTGATCTCACCTGAGATTTTATATTTTATAAACTAACAAGATGCTTACCTCTCAAAATGATATCTTAAAACATCGCTTGAGTTGTCTGCCCAATGAAAAGCCTCACGTTTGTGAAATATGCAGCACGGCTTTCGTTCAAAGTGGTCATTTAAATTCACATTTACTTATTCATACCATGGAAAAGCCTCATGTTTGCCAAATATGCAACAAGGCATTCTCTAAAAGGGGCAATTTAAGATCACATTTACATATTCATACCCAGGAAAAGCCCCATATTTGTGAAATATGCAACAAGGCTTTCAATGACCTTAGTAATTTAAAAAAACATTTACGCATTCATACCAATGAAAAGCCTTACGTTTGTGAAATATGCAACAAGGCTTTCTCTGAAAGTGGTTCCTTAAGGAGACATTTACGTATTCATACCAAGGAAAAGCCTCATGTTTGTGAAATATGCAACAAGGCTTTCTCACAAAGTGGTGGTTTAAATACTCATTTACGTATTCATTCCAAGGAAAAGCCTCATGTTTGTGAAATATGCAATAAGGCTTTTTCTCAAATTGGTCATTTAAAGAGTCATTTGCATATTCATACTGTAGAAAAGCCTCATGTTTGTGAAATATGCAGCAAGGCTTTCTCCCGAAGTGATAGTTTAAATACACATTTACGTATTCACACCCAGGAAAAGCCTCATGTTTGCAAAATATGCAAGAAGGCTTTCTCTCAAAGTGTTTATTTAAAGAAACATTTACGTATTCACACCAAAGAAAAGGCTCATGTTTGTGAAATATGCAACAAGGGTGTGAGTCAAAGGAATTTAAAAAAACATTTATGTATTCATTCTAATTGAAAACCTTATGTTCTTGAATTACTTTAAAAAATTTATCTCAAATTGGTTCTTTAAATATACATTTACATATATATATGAAGGTAAAACAGTAATTTCGCTTAAGGATATCATGCCTTTTGCTTATGCTGCTTGCCATTTTATCGGATTAGTAAATTATGTTAATATTTGCGCCTTCGTGTCATTCAAGAAAAGTGTCAAGTTTGTGAAATATGCACAACTTGGCTTTCTGTCCAAGTTGTAATATAACAAATAATATAAAAAAATATTAATTCAATTCTTTCTTAGATCAACAAAGAAAATTTTTTATTTTAAGTACTTTTTATTGAATAGTTATTATTAATATAAATATGTATATATATGACAGAATCACAATATTAAATGTCAAAATAGAAAGCGATTTTCCTTTCAATTTTCCATTTTCCTTTCTATATATGCTGTTAAACTATTTTTTGTTTGTTACTGTTTATTCATTTGTTAAATTTAATTATTCTATTAAAAGAGTAAAAAAGAAATCATATTGTCAGAAATTTGGCCATCCCTGGTAGGATTCGAACCCATGATTTTTAGATTCGAAATCCAATGCTCTATTCATTGTGCTACAGGGATACAATGAAGGATTTTCCTTTCTCTACATCCTGTTGGACAATTATTTTTGTTTGTTACTATTTATTCATTTTTTAATTCAATTAATATTTGAAAAAACCATATTAACATCAAGTGTCATCCACTATAAGTTTTAAAAAATGTATTTGAATATGAATGGATGAATGGAAAGCATTTTATTACAATTGAAAATTTGAGCAATATATATATATATATATATATATATGGAAAGATTGAACTAATAGTAGAGGAATTGGAAAACACATTTACTTATCCATACCAAGGAAAATCTTTATGTATGTACATATTCTGAAAATGCTTTGTAACAAATTTATTACTTAAAAATAGAGTTGGCACTTTTTTGCTGAAGGTGAAAAAAACCGTCCAGGCAAAAATACATTTTTGTCACTTTTTGCCTGAATGACAAAATTTAGATATGTATTATTTATTGGATGTAACTATTTTATTTTTTACAAATTTTAACTCTAATAATATCTGACTAACGGTTTTTTAACTTACTTAAAATAATATTCAATACATTTTTGAAACAGTAATCTAAATGCTATTAAATTTGTATCTTTTTTTAGATAATACTATGAATGCAGAACACGAGAAAGAGAAGAATAAATAACAATAAAGTAACTCACTGACTTCGATTTAAGTTATTAAACAACAATTGTAACTTTTAAACAACTAATTCTTGTGCTACAGTTAGTTCTCACAGAGAAATAATACCAATTTTGCTATGC
This sequence comes from Trichonephila clavata, assembly GCA_019973975.1. Classification (NCBI taxonomy): domain Eukaryota; kingdom Metazoa; phylum Arthropoda; class Arachnida; order Araneae; family Nephilidae; genus Trichonephila; species Trichonephila clavata. Next base: position 38,751 of record BMAO01032419.1, on the reverse strand, counting down.
TATCATAACAATAGAAATTTGAAGAGATGCAAACTTAGTATGCAATATAAATATGAAAAAAAAGAACTCAATATTAAACTATAACTTTAATAACTCAATATTAAGCTATCACTTTAATTACAGAAAGAATTGCACATAAAATAGTTAAATCTCATCAAATTCAATTGCATTTTCCTACACCTGAACACATTTTTTTTCAACATTGCGTTAACAAAAAGCAAATTTTGAAACATTATCTATTCTGAACCTATTTGGAGTTTTTGAATGTACAAATGAAGAATTAGAATATTCTTTCTATTCCAGCAGAACTTGATGGGCATGTTAGGAGATGTGCAACTACCTTGCAAAATTCTTTAGTAATGTCATGCTTTTGCTGTACTTTTACACCATTTATGAGCTTCAATGTTTTTAATAACTTGATCTTCAAAAAATGTATCTTGTCTGAAAAAGGTTTTTCTCTTTCATTTCAAAGTTTATACCATACAATATAAATAAAAAGTTTAGTTTTCGTTAGTATTCTCTAGCCCTTTCTTTCTGCTCATATTTAAGATTTTCTCCTCTGTGCTTAGGATGCAACAATATGCCTATCCACAATTGCTTGCTCAAACCTTTTTTTCCACCACAGCAGAATGAGGTTTCAACTCTTTATGGTTCAACAACTCACACCATGCATGACAAGTATCAGCAACTGTTGCAGAGTCACTCTCCAGATGAGCTAAAGCATTTGCTACTGGCTTTAATTGTCTGATAAAATCTTTCACTTGTTGATAAATGTTGAAATCCTGTATATGAGCTACAATATTTCAATCCATCTCCTGTCCTCATAATGCTCATTTGTAATTGTTACGTATGATGGTTGATTTTGAATAAATGTTTCAAGACAAGTCTACTGACTACCCCACCTAGTACATCTAGGTAATTGAGGAGAAACATTCACTGCATTCCAGGAGCATGGTGATTTAGAAAATACTTGTGAATATCTACTACATGTTTCATAATGCTAGAAGGTGTTATATCTTGTCTCAAAAGGCTTAGCCAATGAGGTTTACAACCATATGTTATCAGAGATGAATTCTTAAATTTTTGTTCTAACTCATGTCTCATTTTCTCCATATTTTTAGCATTATCAGTAATAATGCTTGTAATTTGGCAGTCATATTTTTCTGTAGTAATCTGAATGTCACTGCATTTCTTATATAAAAATTCTGCTGATATTTTTGTTCCGGTGTTTTCAACATCTACAATATATCAATTTCCTTTAACTTGAATGCAAGATGCTATTATTGGTTCATTATGGATATTGGTCCATCCATCAATAACACAAGTACCTTCTTTCCCTTTTAAATTTTTACAAACTAATCCATCCGTTTCATTGTAAACAGCATCTAAAAGGGGGCCTGCCAGTTCTTCATGTGATGGGGGGCTTAAAACTTGGTCTAAGGATATGGATAAAATTTTTAAATGATTCGCTTTCCACAATAGCACAAGGAATGTTGCAGACATAAAACATTTTTGCAAGAGCAAAATCAATCATCATTTCGTCTTTATCTGAGGTTTTTGAAATGAATTTTTTTAATATTACCTTCTAAAGATTGTATTTTAACTTTGGAGGTTGATCTACTTCATCCATCATTGAATCAGAGCATTGAATTTCTTCCACTCATTCATTTAAAGAGTTTTTTGCACAGTTAGAAACATGTGTTTTCATCCGAGCTACTTTGTTAGTGTGCATATCATCACATTTTTTGCACTTGGCAAAAATTTTACCATTCACAGATTATCTATGAAAATAATCCCAAGTAGAGTCTAGGTTTCTACCTCTTTTATACATTATTTTAAGAAAATATTTTTCTCAGACTAGAAATCTAAAAACATAAGAAACCTTAAGAAACAAAATGGCTTATGAGTTGCTTTTTAGTTTTATCTTGAAGTTGAATTCACACACACACAACAAAAATGTATGCACCTGTTTCTTTCCAGTTCCTGGTTGGCCAAGATTCTGTACAATGCACCTGTTTAAGATAAACCTGTTCCTTAAGTAGATAAAAGTTAGTGTATATATATATATACATATTACTGTTAAAGGCAACATTACTGCATAAAATTGAGAAGTAAAGACTAAGAGTTTTTGTCTCATCCAATATAAATTTTTTTTACAAAATAAATTATGTTTATACTTATATTTTAATTGCTTTCATCAATGAAAATTATTTCAAATTGTTTTAATTATGAAATTAATATTAATGAAATATCTAATTAATATTCTGATTTAAGTCTCAATTGTATTATGTACAAAATTATGTTATTTTCTGTACAATTTTTAAATCCAGCCAGTTTTCCTAGTTTTTGCCGGTTTTTACCAAAATGACCAACCCTATAAATGTACCAATGCATAAGTAGTGCATGTGTTTGAATTGTGAGGAATTATTAAATTTACGCAATGGCTTTAATAATTCACTCTTATGCTTTAAGATAAAATTGTGTAAATAATTGTAAAATGTATTTTAAAATCTCTCCCTCTTTTTCTTGCAACAGATCCTTTTGTTGTATTTATTTTTTGTTTCTATTAAGAATATTGTCTTTATAATTTATCCTACAATCTTTATTATTTACTTTACTTAAAAATTTTTTACTTAAGCTTCCAGATTATGGTATCGAATAAATATACTTTATAAGAGTTCTTTGGCAAGGAAAATATTTTTATAAATATAATACTGTGTAATTTAGTTCAAAAAGATTTTTTTTTTGAAGCATAGTAGTTTTTTTTATTTACCAAACTTTAGACATATCTTGTATTCTATATCTTTCTTTTTATAATGTGAATTACTTAAGATTAAGAATTATGCTGTTGAAACTAATCAAAGAATTAATTATTTTTAAGTGTGTTTGCTTTTAATTAATATATTTATTATCAGTAGGAGTTTTCATTACATCTTGTATGTTTTTTCTCAGATGTAACATACAATGGAATAATAGTGTTTATTGATTAGGAGAGTGAATTTTTCTTTGTGTACCATTAGTCATTGTGATAATAAATTTAACAATTTGATTGTATCTGATTATAATATTGTTAAAATAAGAAAACATTTTAAACTATTAAACACTTTCAAAAAATCCAGATATAAAGTTTGGCATTTAAACACAATCTCAAATTGCATCAAAACAATGACATTACAGGCAATATTATTGTGCTTTAGAGGTTAAATTGTTTTCAAAGTAATAAAATGTCTAACTATTTGATAAATACTTTGCACAATAATAGAATCAAAATATTATTCAGATATTTGGCAAATCTATTGAATTTTACACCTATTATAGATGTTACGTATGCTCTTATTATCCTCATCTCATTGAAAAATCTAAGGTTCCTGTTTAGCGGAATTTTGGGAGCCACTATAAATATAATTGTCCTTTTACAGTACAGATTATTATTTTGTTGGTTATTTGGGGGGATATACATCAATGCAGATGGGAGTTTAAAATATGGATAATGCCTTAGTCGTTTGTTGGAAGAAAGAAAAAAAAAGAATGTATTCTGAGTTGAAGTAGATCTTGTATATTTAGATATACAGTGTAGAAAAATTACATATAATTGGGTCAAAAATCCTTTTTAGCAGAGGAAAACGTGTTGCTCTAAAACTAACCCTAGAAGTTTTAATAGGAAATGTTTAGTTTTATGCATTTTGTTATAAAATTTTCATTATATTTTGTGCCTTAGGTTTTAATAGTATTATTAGTATTAAAAATCATTTATCTAAAACCTGTACCTTTTTACTCATAATTTCTATAAGAATTTTTAATTTTTGTAAGATTGGAATCGCCATGATAATATATTTATAAAGTTAATTTATTAATTCAGAGTAATTAGGTCAGTTAAAAATTTTATTACTTTGCAAATCATTAGTTTCATTGTAAAAATATGTGTATCATTTTAAAAATAGATCTACATATTTTTTATTATATTTAAAAACTTTTTAATATTAACATTTCTAATTTGGAATTGTTACATATATTTGTTCAATATTTTAGTAAAATGTTGATGTGAGATTTATTCATGAAAAGAATAGTACAATATTCAGTAGAATATATAATATTTTACGTTGTAGTGAATTTAAGAATTAGGGAATTATTTATATCATTAATTATATGGTAAAGCTTTGCATTTTTTTAAAATTGTTTCTTAGAATAAGCTTATAAAGCCGTGTTTCTTTCAAACATAAAATCTTTGATTTATATAAAGTTGCAGCATAATTCAATAATTTGAAAAGTTGTGTCACATTTTCATCTTATACTTTTATTTCCTTTGCCTCTTTTTATTCTATATATTAAATTAAAATTATCATTAGTAAGAAAAATATTCTTTTATCTTTTTGCTGAATGCATGGGATTCACTATAAAAAGATATATATAAAAGAGAAAAGCGACTGACGAATCACGATATCTCCGGAACTATTCAACCTACAGTCTTGAAATTTGGTAGAGATGTTTTTTTCATGGAGTAGAGATCCGGAAGAACGGGTTTTGCGAAATTCGAACCGCATTACGGAGGGGGGGGGGGTGTTAAGGGGTGTTATAAATAATTGTTTCCATTTTTAAATTACTCAACGCACAATCTTGAAATTGGGTAAGCAGATTCCTTTCATAGAGCAATGATCCGCTACAAAATGAATTTGGTGAAAATCGACACCCAAGTGGCGTTGCGGGGGCTTAGGGGGCGTTATAGATAATTATTTCCATTTTTAAACTATTAGACGTACAGTCTTTAAATTTGATTAATAGATTCTTTTCATAGAGTAGAGATCAGCTACAGGATGGGTTTTTGGGAAAATAACCCTCCAAGTGACCTTGCGGAGGATTAATTGACCTACCTGCTTGAAAATTGGTAGGCATGTTTCTTTCATAGGGTAAATATCCGCTACAAAATGGGTTTGGGGAAAATTGACCCTCTAGGGGTGTTGCGGGGGTTAAGCGGAGATAGAAATAATTATTCCGATTTTTAAACTATTAGATGCACAGTCTTGAAATTTGATAAACAGATTCCTCTCATAGGGTAGAGATACGCTACAAAATAGATTTCGTGAAAATTGACCCTCCAAGTGGCGTTGCGGGGCTTAAAGGGCGCTATAGATAATTATTTCCATTTTTAAACTACTGGACGTACAGTCTTGAAATATGATAATCACAGAATCCTTTCATGGATTAAAGATCCTCTATATAAAGTGTTTTGTGAAAGTCTACTCCTAGGTGTCGTTGCGGGGGCTCAAGGGGCGTTATAGATATTTTTTTCCCCATTTTTAATTTATTAGACTCACAGTCATAAAATTTGGTAAGCAGATTCCTTTCATAGAGTACAGTTCCCCAAATGGATTTTGTGAAAACAGACCCCCAAGTGGCGTTGTGGGGACGCAATGGGTGTTATAGATAATTATTCCCATTTTTAAACTATTAGACGTGCAGTCTTGAATTTGGTAAGCAGATTCCTTTCGCAGAGTACAGAACCGCTACAAAATAGGTTTCGCGAAAATCAACCCTCAAGTTTCATTTCAGACGATTAAGAGGCGTAAAAGATAAATATTTCTGTTTTTAAACTATTAGATCTATCTGCTTGAAAATTGGTAGGCTCATTCCTTTCATGGAATAGAGTTCTTCTAACAAAGAGTAAAACGAAAATCGTCCCCCATCAGGGGCGGCTCTAGGGCCGGACAAACCGGACCCATGTCCGGGGTGGCATTTGGACCAAATTTTAAAAATACTTATTTGTTATGAAAAATTTGGAAGAAGTTAAGTACACACTATCTAGGGAAAAATATTCAGAACGAGATTTCTCTTTTATATGAAAATATTAAATTATACATTGTTCATAAAATTAAACAAGCTAAATATTATTCGATAATTTTAGAATGCGCCCCTGATGCCAGCAAGATGGAACAAATCACATTTATGGTAAGGTATACATGCATTGAGAAATCTAATTCTAACAAAGTTATTGTTAAAACTATAAAGCGAGTTTGTTTTTGTTTCCTTTCAGTTGAAAGATTAACTGGAAGAGAACTTTCAAATTTAACAGTTGAGAACTTAAAAAAAAAATTAGGGCTAAATTTGCTGGATATGCGGGGGCAGGCCTACAATAAAGGAGTGAATATGAAAGGCTAGAAATCAGGGGCTCAATTTAAAATAAGAACGTTAAATCCGCGAACAATCTTAAGTGTCATATAGTAGTCACTCTTTAAATTTGGTCGTTAATGACATGGCAAAAAGCATCCTTAGAAGTCTGTACTTACTTTAATATAGTTAAAAAAAATTGATATTTCGTCAACTTTTCGTTGGGTTATATTATTAAAATGTATAAAGGGTGAGCGATGAAACTTTAAAGCCACTTAGAGTAAATAGCTGGGAAAGCTGAATGCAGGCTATTAAACCCTTAAGTTATCAATTGGGAGGTTTTTATGATGCTTAGTTTTTATAATGCTGAAATTGACAACTCTATAAGAGATGAGGCCTCTGGATTATTAAATTCTACTTAACAATTCAAGTTCCTATGACCATCATTATTTGGTATAAAATCTTTAATTGCATTAAAATTCAATAAGCAAGCTATTGCAAACAAAATATTACGATCTACCCTCTACTATGAAACTCTCAAGAAATTGTAAAGATTTTTTTTAAGGATCTTCGACCGTGGATGTGACTTTTGATAAAATGCCCTGTCATGCAAAAGAACTGGCCGTCGAGATTGATATCTCAGCTAACTTTGAGGTGACGCAGCAACGTCACAGAGTTCGATGAAAAAATGTGAATTTTAATTATGAAGCACAAGATGATCCGATGGAATATCCTAAATTAAAATTTAAGATTGAGTTTTAAAAATTTTTTAATTGGTCAAAGCAGTTAATGCCTTGGAATGCAGATTTAATTTAATGAGTACTGACAGTAATTGTTTTCAATTTTTGTACAGTATATATGATTTAAGAGACAGTATATATGATTTAGATTTAGACTTGAAATTTGGCTTGCATGTTTATTTTACGGAGTAGAGATCCATCGAAAATTGGTTTTGCGGAAATCCTCTTGGTTATAGGATTATGTAAGTTTAAACATCATTCTATGCTTCAATTTTAGAGATTATTTATATACAGTATATATTTATAAAACATCATGAAATACCCAACAAAGTGGGTGTTTAACGGCTAGTATATATATGTATGTATAATTGGACACACACAAAAGTTTTCCCTTCACAAATTGTTTTTTTTTAATGTTGTCAATTCTAAAAAAAGTGGATGAGATGATTTGAAGAAAAAAGAGATCCAAGAAATTGTTAATAATTAAAAAATATTGGAAAATAGCAATAAACAAAAAATTTTCTTGAAAAGAATTGCTGACAAAAGGAGGACATTTTCAGAGGATCTCATTTAATACAATTCTAAACAATTTTATCTAAATGCCATTTAATTAAATAAATGCTAAGAAGTAATGATATTATTTAATTTATATGGATGACTAAAAATTGCAGAACTGTTTATTTACTTTTGTTCTCGGTTGATTAAAAATTTGCAAAACAATCATGCTTTTAAAAAGTACTTTTTCGGTGGAACCGTTACGGAAAAAAATAGCAACAAATATTGCGATTTTTTATTAAAACATACATTAAGAAAGTGAATCGGATTTGGTTGCAAAATTTTGAAACTAAGATATATATATAAATAAAAGGAGGAGTAAAAAAATCGTTTAATAAACCAGCAATGCTCAAACTCCCTTCGAGCCTTTATAAGTGGCCCGGCCATGGCTCATTCCTCTAAGATATTAATTTACTTAAGAACAATATTGAAAATTTGGCAGGAAATTCTTTCAGTCAAGAAATTATATATTTAAATTTTGCATTTAGCTGTCGATGTCGTACGGGTGCGAATTGATATTTTTTCTATTCTTTAATGTAACGATTTGTGATAACGGACAACAGTGAAATAGCGACCATTTTATGGATGAAACTAATTTTTAACTATTCCTCATATCTTGCAAGCGAAAATTATTCGAATAAAATGGGTTGTTTCGGGACGATTTGGAAGTTGATTGTTTTGTAGTGAAAAACTAACATGGATCAGTAATTTTTTGCGAAAGTGCGCGACACTTTTCCTCGAAGATCTCTTTCAAGGGATGACAAATAGACTTTCTTAAATAATCTGCAACATCAATAAAGTGTTTTGTCGGTGGTAATGGCATGGTGATAACAAAGTCATCCTATGAAATTTGTTATATTATCGGAATTATATGAATCATGTATTTCCATGTATGAATGTCGTGTATGAATCACGTATTGGTATAATCATGTATTTTCGACGCCAAGCCTTGGCTTATCGTAAAATATCGTTTTTTTATTAAAGTTTTTAATTGTTTGAGGGCTTAATTTTTAAGTTAAAGTTTCCAAATTTCGCACATCGATTGAAAACAACGGTAATTTTTAAACAAAAGTAATAAAAATACTACATAAATGAATTTCAGCAAAAATCGAAATAAACAAACAAAAAAAACCCCTTTTTTAATCTGTAATTTTTTAGCAATTTTTTTCAATCCCTATAGATCTCGGATAATATTGTTCTACACATGGAAAAAAAGTTTCGTGAGATTATCTTAGTAAATGACAAAGTTATTAAATGTTTAATTAAAATTTTGAGTATTTTTTGAAAAATCGTTTCGGTATTTCAAAAGTTTTCTGTATTTTATTTTTTAAATGACTGATTCTGAAAGAGAAAAGCATGAACTTATTTAGTGTAGAATATCGTAGAATATTGCAACCAATACAAGGCAATATGTGGGCAGGAGCGGCTTGGGTCGCATTGCAATTTGGACAAAGGAGGGTAAACTTTAAAACCACCCACTTGCCGTTGAGCTCGAGTATATCCACTGCGAAGCCTAACAAGAGTAGTTTCATCTCGCCTACTGCTTGTTCCAAGCAAAGCAGCACTAGGGCGGTTTCCGCGACATCAGTTCCCCTTGGAGGCCTGCCTCCAAGGGGAACTGATATCGCGTTTGACCCAGGTAGCAATTTCTGAAAAAGTAAGGCAGCCACCATGTGTAGGATCTTTATGGCTACCCTCACGGGCCAAACCATCTGCAATCTCATTTCCGTAAATATTCACGTGCGATGGTACCCACTGAAAAGGGATTTTAACATTGATATTCAAACTATTTAATAGCTGGACAATACTCGTTTTCGTTCTGTCACCATGTCTCCATCATTCAGATAGATGCTGAATAGAGCTTCGGCTATCACTCAATATCCAAATATCTGTATTGACACTCTCAGTAAAGCAAAATTTCAAAGCCTCCTCAATAGCTAAGAGTTCTGCTCGAAATACTGAGCAGAAGTCAGGATTTCTCTTACAGAACCTAATACCGTTCCCCTTTTTGATGAAAATTCCACTTCCCGAAGTAGCACCTACTCCCATGCTGCCTTCAGTATAGATCTGTAATGCGTCACACGGAACTTTATGAATAGTCTCCAAAGCAAGCTGCCTAAGATACTCTAGATGATGAGTGCCTTTGTTAGTGTATGAGGATAATTCGGCGTTAAAAAAGACCCGTTCATAGAACGACGCAGCAACATCCATTCAGCCGGTCAGAGACATACCTTCTTCATTATGTAACCATCCCTCGTTTTCAGCATAGCTAAGCGGACTTCCTCTCTTGCACATAGCAAAAGACCTGTATACCATATTCAAGGATAGGTCGAATGAGAGCAATATATGTATTTCGAAGGGTCCGAGCATCCGCTCCACAATTCCTACCAAAAATAAATTTTAAAATTTCCAGTCGCTGTTTGCATCTACAAACCAAATTGTTTATATTAGCATGACCAAGAATCTCCTGATCTGGGATGAATTCCAGATATTTGGGATGTTTTTCAAAATTCGGTCGACTACCCAGTAAATAAATAGGCTCATAGTTGTAAAGATGCCTGTTGGTGGTGAAAATACTTGAAACAGACTTTGATGGATTAAAAAGGATTTTATGCTCAGCAGCAAACTTTTCCAGCTAAAGGAGGAAAGAGTTAATTTTGTTCTGAGCACTAATTAATCTTGTGTTGTTGCTCCAGATTATTATATCATCAGCATACAATCCCGTACAGGGATCAGAATTGGCTTCAGTCTCAATTCCGGCGATAAATCTCAATTGGCTCCTGCCAGAAGAAAAAGTAGTCTGTAGCTTATTTTTCGGACTGAAGCCTCTATTAACACTCCGAACGTGTCCCTTTTTATTCTGCGCGACGGACGATGCAGTATGTTCATAGTTCTCTAACAAACGAGTCATAGTTAAGGGTGAAAGATGCAGCTTCATGAAGTCCAAGACCGTGAGGCACCAACAGTTGAAGTCTGACTTTGCCTCTTGCTTGCATGCATTTAGCTGAGTATATTGGGATGGCCTTCACGCCTTGGGTGATCCTACCAGAAGAACACACTCCCGACGTACTTCACCCATTCTGCCCAGGAACACTCTCCCGCCACAATGAGGCAAAAATACAGGACTTAATGAGAGGCGACATTTTTTAAAGGAATTATTGTCACTTTAGTACGTACGACGCATGGAAAATCAAGGTTACCTATTTGGCGAGTTATCTTGAACGCTAACATTGTTGCGATAGTTCGTAAGTACCATATAAAGATATATATTACATAAATATAATCCACATCAGTAAATTACATACAAATATTTTTAAATAATCAGACTGATTGTGACATTTAAATCGTATACACGATAAAAATATTTAAGAATGCAAAAATAAACAGATACACCAGTGGATTGGCACGGAAAAAAAAGAATTACTAAACAGCACCATACGAAAATATAAAAGAGAGAGGGGTGGGGGGGGGGTGGAGAAAATGTTGTACGCTCGAACAATTGGATTCTCTTGCCCAGAATAAATCAGATGTTTCCACTTCTCTTGTGTGGTCATAAGCACACACACAATTTTTTTCTTCATAATCTCTCTTGATTTTATTGCACTTGGTCCAGCCTTTTTCCTACATCAGCATTCTTTCCCGGAAGTTTGAGTCTGGAAAACTGAAAATAATCATCTATGGCCCTCTCAACTTTTTCATTAGGCATGAAGCGCTTTCCAGAAACAAATTTTTCAAAGTTTGGAAACAGATGGAAGTCTGAAGGAGCCAGATCATGAAAATAGGGGGATGGCTGAGCAAATCGTACCCTGAATCCTGCAGTTTTCCAATAGCCAACGCATCCTTGTGCACAGTTGCGTTGTCCTGGTGAAAGATTTTTTTTTCTCCTTCAAGGAAAGCCTATTCTCGCGAATGTTGGCTTCCAACTGGTCAAGGCCGCGGTGGCCGAGTGGTCTAGGCATCAGATCATGGCTAGCGTGTCATGAGTTCGATCCTAGTACCACTAAAGATCCGCCGTGTAGGAGAGCGATGCACGTTAAATCTGTCGAGAGCTCAAACGTCCTCCCGTTGGTGTGGTGTAGTTAGGAGAGGGGGTGCCAGCTCAGGTGTCGTCCGCGTCACTTGACCATGGTTCAAAATTACGCGGACCGTCGCCAAAAGCCCTCGTGTTGCTAATCAGGGCGACGTTAATATTCTCTCACTCACTCCAACTGGTCAAGAGGATTGGAGAAATATTCACTTGTAATTGATTTGCCTTTTTCAAGGTAATCAATTAACAGGATCCCTTTCACCTCCCAAAACACGCTGTGCGGAAAGCACTCAAGCTAAACAGGCACTCTAGAAATCCTTAACAAGTCTTATAATCATCGACGTTGATGCTGTCGATTTTTTTTCATCATGAAAATCCACCGACTTGGACCGGGTTCGGAACCGCAAACTTGGTCGCTCGAGTCCAGCGCAGAACCAACTTTTCTACCCAGCCGGCTAGCTCTTTAAAGCTGTATATGATTTTTTAATCATTTTCGACATTTTAATAGGTACGTGACCCCTTAAAATGAATATAAACCAAAATCTACTTTCATTCGCAAACGCTGCATTTTGTTTTGACCATCTTTTATATTTTAAACTTCATAAAACACCTCCGACTGCCTATGACGTCACGCTCTTTGCCTTTCGCTAATTTGGCACTTCAAACAGAGAAGGAAGAGGAGAATTAAAAGTCGCACACAGACGAAAAATCGCGGTGCACTCTTTTGTGAATAATATGCATAAATCTATTTATAAACTTAAAAATCAATTTATTAAATTAAATTAAGATGAAAAATTTTAACTGTGAACCAGAGAGCAGGATCATTAAAGTTATATACCGGAATCTTAACGGCGCTCACGTCATTCATCTTGAAGATCTCACGTGGTTTCCAGTGCTTTACAAAAAATAAGTTATTTGTTGAAAGTTTTAAAACTATATAGCATTATCTTTATACCTAGCATTTAAACGGGCAACCATTGAAGGATGTTGTTTGATTAAGCTTTAGTTAAAATGCATTCAGATAAAACTTTATTGGAGACACATATTGAAAATCATCAGCTTGCTGACTGCATCTGTTGGATCCCGACAGAAATATAGCACGGAGAGGGAAGAAAAGTAGCTAATCGATTTTCACTCGTATTCATAGATATAATTTTTTTAATTTGGTAATTTTTTGCAACTGTTTTAAAAAATGTTAAAATGCTTTAATTGTAATATTCATTTAAGATACATTTGAATTCTTCCTGCCCACTGTCAAATCTGCTGCGTCTTTTTTATCAATATTTGAATTATATTGAAGCATTTGTGGTAATAGAATAAAATCAATGCAGCAAATCCCTCTTTTTTCTAAAGTGATTTTGATTCTGAGAATTGAATCCAACAGTTTTTGGCACATTCGATTCCTTAGTTTGCTCTTTGTTGGCGTTAATCACGAAAATACCCTTTCCACAGTGGCATTACTTATGGGTAAATCTTTAAAGAGCAAATGTAGCCAAATGTTTTAAAAATGAATTTGCAACTGCGTCTTTTATATTAAAAATGTGACTCCAAAGTAATGCTTTGTCATTTAAGAGCTGATTCCGAAGGAAAAACTTCTTTTAACTGTATTCCATTGATTCTCCAGAACATCCAATTTAGATTGGTCTGCTAATTCTAAAGGCTCATATATATATATAAAAAAAGGAAGATTTGAATTTAAAAAAATACTAGACGTAAAATATTTTCCTTTTACATAATGTGAAGGAATTCGTTTTAAAAGTTGCTCTCATGGTCTTCAGGAAATTGTGACATGTTTCATAGATTTTTGTTGTTTTCTTCTGGAGAAATTTATTTTATTTCTACTTTTTAGTTTATTCAAAAAGACATATCCCAAATCAATTTCCTTAATCAACAAGTAAATACTTGTTTAGTTTATGTCAACTTCTAGATTTACAGTTTAGGGTAAATTTTCCTTCTTAGAACATTATAGGGGAAATCTTCTATGCATTATTTTTTCTGCAGTTTGCAGAGATCAGCATGATTACTTTAAAAGAGCAAATCAGTCTTCTCAATTTCTGTTAAAATTGGTAAAACAAGTGTCAGATATAACTCATTTATATGATTTAGCAAGATATTTGTCACACACTGAGGAAGCAAGCTGAAAATGAAGCTTTAAGAAATCCCGATTGTTAAGGATTGTGAGCGCGGACTACTTGGAGCCGCCCCCTCACCTTCTTGCCTACCCAAGGGTGTGTGGGGGGGGGGAACAAAGCATCCCCAGAAACTTCCATAATAATTATTATTTTATTACTATTCAAACACACTTAGCCAATCACAAGTGAAACTACAAAAAGAGACCCTAGGAGTGACATATAACGAGAGCAATCTATTCTAAGTAAACAAGCGCAAGTGATGTTATTGACTAAATCTGATGCAATCTATCTTAGATCCTTAATCCACTAATTTATTATCTTAACAAATTCTTCCTTAACTTACTTTGAGATAATGAAATATTCTCACCTACAAATCACCGCAACAGCTCTCCCTACTCCTTCTATCTTACATTTACAAAGCCTTGACTTTATATAGTCAGACTAATTTAAATATCAAGGTTTCTTCTTGAGAGGAAATGAATGCTGGCCCCAAAGTTTTCCCCAGAGGATTAGTGATAAAGTCGCGTATAGATCCGTCACAGGATTCAATTGCTTCTTGCCAGCCATCTGTTTGAAGGAAGGGAAATCAATTGTAATGGATCCTTTCCATTGTGTAATGTCTTACATTAATCCATATATTAGATTTTTTAAAAAGCAGATCTGTGGGATTATATGATTCTCTTATCATATAGTCTGAGTTAGATGCTACTACATGTAGCGGATAACACAAATGCATTTAATTAAAGTTTGGTTTGGGACGTCTTTCTTCATTAGAATAAAAAATGAATGATTTTTCCACAAACATTAGATGCTCCATCAGTCCCATTAGCAAAACAGTTTTCTAGGTGATTTCTACTTTATTGAAAAAGTCTCGTGTTTATATAACGAGTCAGCTATAGATTCTACAACTTTTACTTGTCCTAAAAATTAAGAAACTGTATTATTATTTGCATTGTACTAGTAGCGAACACACAGGCAATAATGTTTATAGCATACTACATCTGTAGAGTCATCAAGTATTAAGGATAACAGTGAGTTGTTAATTTCTGCTTACTTGTACTTTCAGCGATGCAGGTGAATTCACTTTCTCAATCAGAGCTGAGCACTTAGTTCTGTGTAAATGAAAAATCTCTGAAGCTGACGAATTAGTTTCAGCACCACTCTTATTAAAAATTTCACTTAAATGATCGATAGATTGAAGGACTGTATAAACTTAACTCAGTGGCGCAGCAGCCCATGAAGGCCAAAGCCTACTGTGCCTAACTCAGTAAACACGACCTTGGGCCCTGAGGTGCATGAGCAGATGTTCTGCTCAGGTGGTCAGTCTGACGCAAAAAACCCCAGTGTTAAGTTCCCAAGCAAGCTTGGTGCTCATTTTATCGATTCACTGAAGGGATGGAAGGCTGAGTCAACCTTGCCCAGCCCGGGCTTTGAGCCTCGGACCTGTGGTGTGGAAGCGCGATGCACTAACCTGTGGCTTCTGCTTCTATGGCAAGCCTTAAAAACACACAAAGTTTTATTTCTAATACTTTTATGTTTCATCGAAGTAGTGTGTTTAATTAAGTCACTTTTATGAACTCTCTTTTCAAATTTACATATCTTACAGTACGCCTTATTCTTAGTACCTTTTACTTCTTTGAGCCACAATTCCAACATGGGAGTTGCAAGCCAAGAATTTTGAAAAGAGGATTTTTTTCACTTTGCTCATGATGGCTATTTGAACAATACACCTGATATTAAAATAATAAATACATCAAATCGCTTTAAAAAAAATGAAATTTTCAACAGTTTGTACAGGGTATCACTCATCACAACTAAACTACATACATACAGCAAAAGCGATTAACAATTTATGACACAATTACTTGTAAGAAAATGCTTATAATATAGCAAAATAATATTATTAAAATTATCTCTTTATGTGTAAAAAGGAGATTGAAAAAAATCTTAAAAAACACATCTTTTATATTGCCTTAATATCATGATTCAGAAAACTGGTTTGTGATTGATGATTCATTGCATAAAAAACCAAATTCACAGTAAATAACAGACAAATGAACCACATTTTTTAAATACTGGAGAACAGCGATGAAGGTTTTCATTAAAAAATACTTTTGTGTATGGTTGAAAATAGCAAAAAGTAATAGGGTTATTAAGGGAAGGAGCATATAATTTGTTGAGAAGCAATATGCTAAAAAAAAAGTAGTGAAAAGTTTTAAAAAGTAACAAAATTCATGAAAAATCGCCCAATCTGGCAACACTGATCCCGAAAACCAGATTTAATACGCATGAACATAGCCATAGTATATCCTGCGAACTTAGCGGAGAAAACTGATACTGTTCTAGCTGTACACTGCATTGTAATGTGCTACCATCTAATGAGAGAAAATATCGGTTGTGCTACAAATTCTACTTGGTCATTTATTACACCCGTTCATTAAACAATTTATATCTTGCTTGTAGAAACCTTAATCATTTAACACGAAACTGAGGGGGACTGAAATATTTTTTCGTGCTAAAAGATATTACAAAAAGAAAGGGGGGGGGGTGACCTATATTCAGCAAAATTAAGTTTATTAAAGTGCATTTTATTTTTATATAGATATATTCAAACGTTTCCGTAATTTGCGCTCTTTTCTTAATATTTTTTGATAATTTAGAGTTAGCTATGCCAAAATCATTACAGATCTCTGTTTTCTTCTTTTATTTTTGATCAACAGACTTAAGCAGCTTCATTTTCATTTTAAGCGAAATAGCATTTGGCTTTCCCCTTGAGCTCTTTGCCATTGTGCTCGTAAAAAAGCTCTTTTAAAATAGAAAAAAAAAACGTGATCCAAAAGTTAATTGATTTTTCTCACACTGCGATGCATTCGTCTCTGAATTTCTAGGCCAACTGATGAGAGATGCAGTGGCGTAACGGAGAATATTAGGGCTTCCTTGCAAAGTCAGATTTTGAGCCCCAAGCCGTACCTGGCATCAGTCCAGCTTTGGGCCCCCAAGAATCCTGGCGTGTTCGTTACGCCACTGGAGATATAAGATGTTTTTGTGTGTTGTTTGTAGAGGTGGAGGATGAAAGTAACTTAGATGAAGGCTATTCCGAGGGTATTTCAAAATCTAGTTAGCTTCTTTTCTGCGAGACATGAAACCTTCTCTCCTACATTTCATGCCCCTCTTAAATCTCGCCTAAATAACTGGTGTTTTCTGTATTTTTTTCATTTCTAGAAAGGAAATCTTTTCGTGTTAAGAAAGAAAAAAATGCAGGCAACAGTACCGTTGTATTATTTCTCGTTAACCGATATTTCGTCTTAAACGTTTTAATGCTAAATTTATTTTACTATAATTATTTATATTATTACACATGTCAATATCGCTTATGTATACTATCTTAAGATTTACTGTAGCAGGAGTTATGGATTATTTGGGAATTCATAAGAACAATTTTTCAATATCAGAATTAACTATAATTCATAAAACTTATAGATTACCCGGAAAAAATTACTTTTTAAAAAAATTTAATCACGTAGTAGAAATCTTTCGTTTTGCCTTTTTTTAAATAAAAAATTGTTCTTGACAATTAACATAAAATTGAAATCAAATATATTGAGTAAAATAAGCATAAATTCGATATAAAAGTATTATTGTTTAATATAATTATTATTCTTTATTTTTAAATTCAGCCTTATATTTATTTCAGAAGATTCCAATAAAAGTAGGAATTAAAGGAGAATTGAATTTTCGTTACTCATTTTAACAGTCAAATTTTTCTCTACATATGTCTTACAATGCCCATGTCATTTCTTTTTGTCATATTATTAATGTTAATTTTCAAGAAGAACAGCCTTTTCTTTTTTCATGGGAGAATCTTATATATATATATATGCTATCTTATTTTCTTTTTTCTTTCTAAAAATTGTCCTTTTGGAAACTAAATTTTAAAGTTGAGAATTTTTTTCAGCGAATTAATTGATAGATTCTTGAGGGTTTTCTTCTCCAAGTTGATAATAAAAATTCAATGTATTTCACTGGACTTCACTTCCACTGGACTGGGGTATACAGAGTAGTCAGTAAAATTGCCTTTTTAGCCATGTTAACAATGTCAAACAATTGTACTTTTGAACAAAAACTAAGTCGTAAAGCGAATAGTTTATAATAGGCGTAACAATGTCGCCTGAAAAGTTACCTCAAAACAAATGTGCATCAAATTTTGAATTTTATTGCTTGTTTTGACTTGTTTGTCACTGAAAAAAATAATTATTTTGTCACTTTGATAAAAAAAAAAACTTCTTTGTTATAAAACCTTTATTTTAACATGTGATTATAATTTGGAAATTTATCTTTAAAAAATTACAATGTTTATAATTAAGACACTTTTTTCAAATTGCTATGCATTTGCTTAATTTTAAATTTCAAAACAAGATAGAACTATTTTCCAAACAGATTGGTATATTTTCTATCTTACCAAATCCTTTCAAGGTTGAGGTAAAACGAAATGCACTTTAGAAAGTGGAAATTGGTCGTCTTTTCGGAAAAAGACCCGGCAAATGAAATAATCCTGTGTACGGATATTATTTGAGTCTTCTAAATGTAGCATGATATGCTGGAAATATGCATAAAATATTGATCTCGTGAAGTTTTAAATAATATTTGCTTTGAAAAATTTAAAATGCTAATGAATGTTTTGAATAGTATATCATAGTACAGCAAAGAATGTTGAAAGAGATATTGTTTCTCTAAAAACTGGAAACTCTGATGTAGTTATTTCGTTTTACTATACATTCTAGTTGTGCTATGTTTTTTCATAATTTCAATATTGATATTCATGGCTATTTTTATTTTCAGAGGAATAGGAGAATTTACACAACTATAGAATTCCAGAATCGAACCAACACAAGGAAGAAAATCAGAAGTGTCGAAAAAATCCAAGATGTCTGTGAGAAAAATTATAAAATCTTTAGAGAAAACATAAACTACAGAAATATAGAGTGTTTTAGCAAAGTTTTCTAGGTTTAACGTGGAAGGCTCTTAAATGGAAATTGAAAAGCTTCTTAGGGATTAAGATTTTTAGATTTCAAACTATTTTCTCGCTCAGATAAGGCAGTACATCATTAACTACAGGTAGAAATTATTGAATACAATCTGCATAAAGTTTGTCAGCATATTTTGAATGGTTCTCAAACAGTTTTGTATAAATTCTCTCATGAAAAAGCAGTTAAGTCATATGAATTTTAGAGAAAATGTTTCGAATTTAAAAAGCCCTCATAAGTTCTTAAGATATCCAATTGGAGAAGAGATTTGTATGCAGTGTCAAAGGTCTTCGACTCCATGCTAATAACATTTGTTTAAAATCATGTGGCTCATCACCAAAAGTGTTGCTTTTTTGAAGGATTGTTACTTCAAACCAATCATTCACCAATTATTAAAGGACAGCGGGCTATTTATCTTTCACTAAAAGCTTATCATTTTATAGAACTTAAGTTGGTAAGTGTCCTTTCTGAATTTTGCACGAAGGAAGTGTGTGATACAGATATTGAGACATACCTTTTAGGTTTCGTTTATATTGCAGTAAAGAATGTAATTTTAAAATTTTTCACGTGCCTGCAATTTTTCAATCATTGTATACATTTTAGAATATTTTCAGCAAACAACTGAAATTAGTTGGATGATACCATATTTAATTTAAAAAAGCTATATATTCAGCTAAATTTCATTTTGTGCATTAATTTAAAATACAACTAGATTTCCGATTTCAGTATTGCATTCAAAAGAGATATTTTTGCTCAAAAAATATTATGTAAGTATAAACCCCTTTCTGCAAAAAGAATGAATGCATCCTCTTCACGTCACTTAAAATAAAATAGGGGGAAATAAATAAACGATCTCACCGGAGATTTCCAATTTTATAAACTAACAAGATGCCTACCTGTCAAAATATCTTAAAGCGTCACTTAAGCAATCATCCCAAAGAGAAGCCTCAAATATGCAACAAAGCTTTATCACAAAGTTGTATTTTAAATGCACATTTACGTATTCATACCAAGGAAAAGCCTCATGCTTGTGAAATATGCTACAAGGCATTCTCTGAAAGTGGTTCCTTAAAGAAACATTTACGTATGCATACCAATAAAAGACTTCATGTTTGTGAGATATGCAACAAGGCTTTTTCACAAAGCAGTAATTTAAATACACATTTACGTATTCATACCAATAAAAAACCTTATGTTTGTGAAATATGCAACAAGGGTTTCGCTCATAGTAGTGCCTTAAATGTACATCTACGCATTCATACTAAGGAAAAGCCCCATGCTTGTGAAATGTGCAACAAGGCTTTCTCTCAAAGTAGTTCCTTAAAGAAACATTTACGTATTCATACCAAAGAGAAGCCCCATGTTTGTGAAATATGCAACAAGGCTTTCTCACAAACTTGTAATTTAAATGCACATTTACGTATTCATTCCAAGGAAAAACCTTATGTTTGTGAAATTTGTAATATGGCTTTATCTGAAAGTGGTCATTTAAAAAGGCATTTACGTATTCATACCAAGGAAAAGCCTCATGTTTGTGAAATATGCAACAAGGCTTTCTCTGAAAGTGGTTCCTTAAAAAAACATTTACGTACTCATACCAAGGAAAAGTCTCATGTTTGTGAAATATGCAACAAGGCTTTCTCTCAATGTGGTGATTTAAAAAGACATTTACGTATTCATACCAATGAAAAGCCTCATGTCTGTGAAATATGTAACAAGGCCTTCTCTCAAAGTGGGCACTTAAAAAGACATTTACGTATTCATACCAAGGAGAAGCCTCATGCTTGTGAATTGTGCAACAAGACTTTCAGCCGAAGTGGTTATTTAAAAAAACATTTACTTGTTCATAACAATTGAAAACTTTTGCTCGTGAAATATTTTAAAAGAATTTTATCTCAAATTGTTTCTTTAAATGTACATTTAAATATATATATCAAGGATTGGGAATTATCTCTCTTTAGGATATCATGCTGTTGGCGCATGCGCGCCAACGTCATTCGCACTAATGTTTTTTTCTTTTCATAAATATCTTTCTTTGCCGCGCTGTGCCGGCAGATAAAAATTTCCTGTGGAAGAAACTAGAGAATTTTGTCTCTGTCATAGGCTGACGTGAGTTATAATCGAGCTCTAATATTTTGAAGCTCACAATTGTAAAATAATTAAAATTTGCTGCACTTGTAAATAGCTTATGTATGTTAGTAGGTAAGAAAAGCCGATTCTGGTGTGGAGGCGGCGCAGATTTGAGTTGTTTTCCTCCTGTAGAGGCGGCGCAGAGTTGAGTTGTTTTCTTCCTGTTGTTAAGTTGAGTTGTTTTCCTCCTGTTGCTGAATTTAGTTGTTTCCCTCCTGCTGTGGTTTCGGTTTTCGAGTTGATGGGAGAGTTGAGTTGTTTTTCTCCTACTATAGTCTTGGTTTTCGAGTTGAGGGGGAGTTGAGTTGTTTTTCTCCTACTGCTAAGTTGAGTTGTTTTTAATAAATGTGAAAAAATTGAAGTATAGGAATGTTAAAAGTGCTCATGTCGCCACCTATTGGTTAAACTATACACTAATTATAGATTTTAAAATGATTGAAGAAAATAACATTCAAATAAAAAAAAATAACAATAATACATCCAGATTCAAACTCACAGCCCCAGAACAAAATGTCTCCATAGGACAATAGTTTTTCAGTTACGCTAACCATTGTCCTATGAAGGCATACAGACCTGAAGAAAACTTGTTTATAATCTCATGAATTTAATTTTGCAGGCGAAGCAGATGGCGATATTTTCTTAATTAAAATAAAATAAAAAAACTATTTCATTTATATTATTTTAATAATTTGTAAATTTTAATTCAGTATAATGATTACACATACACAGTAAAAATGTGACGTAGAATACTCGTAATCAGCGTGAATGGGTTACGATTGAACTTGTCTTAGCTTGTCTGATTTTGATTCTACAAGATGGCTGTGGAATGTTTTAAATCGTTTTCTTGAATCTTTTTTATAATAATCTTTTTTTGAAAAAAAAATGAGCACTTTTTATTATTAAAACTTATAAATTATGTAACTGAAGAATTTTTGGAAAATCTTTGCTTAGATAATATTTTAAGAGAAGTAAGAGACATGTTATATACGATTATTTTGAATATTATGAGGATCTGAATAATATCATTTTTTAAATGTTTAATTTGAGTTAATTTTATTTATATTGTTTGTTAGTTTAATTTGAGATACTTTCTTTTTAAAAATAAGTGCGGGTATATTTTTAAAAAAAAATTATCTCAGAATGTTTAAGCGTAAATGATATTTTAAATACATTTCATACAAAGGTAAGAAAAAAAAATACTGTATATTTTGTATAAGTTTCCGACAAGATTTGGCTTTAAAAAGTTTATTTTTATAAATCTGAAAAAAATTGGTTTTTTTATACGGTTATATTGTTAATTTTATTTATACTGCTTTCTAGTTTAATTTATGTTAAAATAGTTTCATTTTAAAAGATAAATATAAGTATATGTTTTTCAAACAAATTATCTAAGTATGTTAAGCATAAGTGATATTTTAAATATATTTTGTATAAAAGTAAGGAAAATTTGTTTGTTTTTTAAAGCAAACTCTTTGCCTTTTCCAAAGAGTATAATTTGTATAACTATTCATTGCAATAACCATTTAGTTTAATTATTCTTTTTCTTAATTGAATAGAAATAAAAATAATATTTATTATATATTATTTTAATAACAAATTGTAAATTTTAATTCGGTATAATGATTACACAAACACAGTAAAGATACAAAGTAGAGATTGTTTATTTACAAAAAAACATCATTCTGTACTACGTTTTACATTACAATCGTATATATACATTACAGGAGAACAACAAATTGTAAAATTGATTTCAGTATAAGGATTACACATGTGCAGTAAAGATACAAAGTAAGTTGTTTATTTACAAAAGCAGCATTCCGTTTCACATTACAATCTTTTATTTACATTACAAAAATCACATTATTGTGTCATCATTGGATTTTTTGTCTTACTGCTCATCGAATAGGTCTAAATTCATCAATGACCAATGTCCATGGGCAAGCGTAGTAATGCCATCATCATTAATAAACTTTTTGTAATCTTTATATGACAGAGAAAGTTTGTTTTGCTTTATGGAGTGTATTGAATGAAATTTGGATCTATATATAATTAAGTTCATGTCAACACATTTTAATTTTTGATTAAAAAGACAGGCTTTGTAGTCCTCAAATGTTATTTAATTTTTTAAAGTTTGTTTTTTAATTCCTTTTAACCGCTTTTCAATCTTATTGTTTGTTTTGTAGGCATACATTTTCGATTTTAATCCTACATATTCTGTCATAATATTTCTCTTGTTTTCATCCTTCATTTTCCCAAAGACTTTTTTGTTAACAAGAGGTAAATTGTAAATGTTGTTTTTCTCATAATCTGAAGTATCATATAAGTTAATATCATCTTTCATGCCACTATAAAAATTAGTTTTTATTTCATATATAAAAGAATCGGTGTCTGTATACATGAGCCTTACTTTCGAGTCATAACGGTGCTTCATGTACTCATAGTGAAAAGAATACATTAGAACTTTTGATATGTCTAAAATTACCGTTCCTACCTGTATTGGTTTCAAAAATTTGATTTTGGTTTTTTTTAGATGGACGGCCATTAAGTTTTCAGAAAATATTGTGCGTCGATTAAAATTTGATTTCGCTATTAACTTTCGAGCCTGCTCTTCTGTTGAGCATAAACGTATATCTACTCTTCTTCTTACATTTTCCATCGTTTTCCCGAATATGCTGTTATTCATTAGTTTGTAATAATCCTTCTGAAAGTCATTTACAGCTTTAGTTCTTAATTTAGTATTATAATCTATGTAATTTTTAAGCCAAGGAGATTGAAAAAATTTTAAAACGCGATGAGTTTTTTTCAAGACTAACCCTAATTTTAAATATAGCTTTAAATTAGAATAATGGAGAATATATTTTGTTTTGGGTTCCAAAGTAGTTTAAAAGTCTAGGTTCTTTACAATTAGGTGGGGGCTTATTTTCAGGGGCAAGGGGAAAGTCTGAATGTTTGTCATGCAAATCGGAAGGATATTCAAGATCTACTTCCAAGATGTAACCTACATCGGATTCATCTGATAAATTTAAAATATCCTGTTCAGTTAAATTGTTATCACTCCAAACAAAACCTTTTAAGGGTAGATATTTACTCATTGCATAACCGTACAAATTATTTGCGTCAAGGTACATTAAATATTTTATCTCATCATCTGGGTTAAAATTAGACATATATTTGTTGTTAGCTATAGCATAACGATTGCAGCACTGACTTATACCTCCTCTTACACCCTTTTCTATAAAAAGAAGCATGTCGTAATCTGTGAACAGTTCGATAGCTACTTTAGTATGTAATAACATAGCATCCCATGATAAAGCTGGGGTGGTAAAATACCGACAGGGGTCAAGTTTATAAGTTTGCATGCATATTTTCCGAAAGTTTTCAAAGAGATCTGTTAACAACAGGACATCTGTTTTTACATATAGATCACAGTATTCCCCAAGATTATTTAAATGAAATTCATTAAATACTTTACATGCATGATTATAATCCTCTACACTTATGGGCTTCTCATTTAGTTTATTGTAAAATTTGCTAATTGGTGGTAAACAAGAATCTTTACACGTTTCAAAACTATCAAAATAATCATACGGAAAAACTCCTTTTCTTAAAAGTAAATATATTTTTTCTGAATCAAAATAATGTTTCATATATTTAAATTCATCTTTTTTTTAGTGTTTTTATCAAATTTTCCAAATTAGAAGACATGAATTTGAAAGAATCTAAAAACCTTAATTGAAAATCATTTAAAATATTTTTACTGAAGGAAATATATTTTTCTTCGGTGTTCGGAATTAAATTAATTTGTTTTTTTATCATATCCTAACTCCTTAATAAACATATGGGCGTCATACCCAGAAAGATTATGGAAGAAATCAGGCAAAAATTTGGGTGTTTTCATTGCTAAATTACAACTATTACAACAAGGGTCATCAAATTTTTGAGTAACATGATCCCTAACCTTGATATTGTTTTCGCGAAAGGTTTGATCACAAACATAACAATTTTTAGCATTATCATACAATTTCTTTTCTGATTCAGTAAGAGGTAATAATGGTGTTTTGGTTTTTTATAAATATTATCAATTTCTATTGGGGCCTCTTTTTCTAACTTTTCAATAAAAAATTTTGGGATGCCTCTGTATACTACTGGATTTTTGTAATGACCCCTTTGATAACTGATAAAATAACAAAAACCGAATGGGACATGTTTTTCATAAATATTGGTAAAGGAAAAGTTTGGATTAGGACAGCAAGTATCAATTTTCCTAGTTACACACTCGAAATCCGCATATACAACAAAGGGTATTTTTAAACAATGTTGAAAATTTTAAAAACTTACTTGTTTTTGACGGCATTACTACCCTTGCAGGACTTTTATGTATACACATCTCATTGTGCTAAAGAAGTTCGTATTCTATTTGGAAAGCACTTAAACATCTTTTACATATAAATGTTTTATGTTGATGTTTTGAGAGTTGTTTCGAAACAAGTCGAGATAAGCTTTTAATGAAACAATAATGTCCAAACTCTCCATTTTTTACGTAAAGCAAATCTATATGTTTCTCACACACTTTATCACTCATGAGGAGAGGAAATATTTTTAAATCTTCTTCAAAAGAATAAATGTTTATTCCTACAACGTTCATTTTTGAAAAATTTTTCCCCTCGTTAAGCGGTGTTGGAAAGGCTATTCCATTACAGAGTTCAACTTATTTATGTGGGGGACATACCTTTCCAATTTTAATCATACCTGAATGGAGATTTCAAATAATAACATAGGAATTGAATCGATGCAAACAAAGGATTGATTATATGAAAGTCAAAATTATCTATTAGCAACTAAATAACAATTTGGCTTACAATCTTTTCCTAGCTTTAGTTTCCGATAAAGTTGCAATAGCTTCGGAAAAAATCCAGCCTTGCTGCGACTTTGTTTTAGAGATAAATGTCGAAGTCGAACGTGACCCTCACCGTTTCATCAATTATTTTTAATTTGTTAAATGGTCTTTCCGCTGCTGTAGAAGTAACAGGAAAGGTATAAAATAATAATGGGTTGCTGTGCAAATGCTTCAGTTAGCTCACATTTTACCACTCCGTATTTGCTGTTTATTTCCTAATGTAATTTGTGAAAAGTCCTTGCTTGGGTTATTTTAGGGAGAACTAGGTGGTAAATATTAAGAAATCGAAGGGAAATGTTTGGGCCTATTGTATCAGAATACTAATTTTGGAATTCATTACACTTTTGTAACAAAGTTGTTTCATCTACATCTAGTAAAAATGTTAGTCTTAGAAAATTGAGTATTAGACTGACGGCATTCCTACCAATAAAATGTGTGTTTAATTGAGCTAATACGGTGCTAAATAGGCTTCAGGATTATGTAATTTGGTATTTTTTGACGGTACTGATAATCATGAGCTCTATTTAAATATTTTAAAGATAAATTTTAAATTATCCGCCCAAAATTTAGATATTGGAGATGACTTCATTTTTTAACAGGATAATATGACACCAAGCGCCCTGCTCTCAATGTATGCCGCTGGTGTATCTAACAGTTCTTAAATTCTGAAAAAAACTTCCTCAATCAGTTTATTTACTCCTGTAGAACATATTTGGTGAGAATTTAATTTTAAAAAAAATAATACATGACTTATAAATTCATAACGGGAAGTAAAAACACAATCACAGTAGCATGGAGGAAAATCGATGCAGAAATTACAAAAAACTGATTTAATCAATACCAAGGCGTTTAAAAGTTGTTGTGGACACTAAAAGATATCCTACTAAGTACTAAATTAAGAAAGAAATACACAATATTTAAAGCTATGTTAAGATTTTTGTTAAGGCACCCGACTAGTTCGAAGACCAATTTTTCAAAAATTGATTATCAGAAGAAATTTATTGCTTTAAAGAACATAAATAGGCTTAAAGAGTTATAATTATAAAATAAATACCATGCATCACCTCTGTTTTTGAAAAAAAAATTATTTTTATAAAAAATTTTTTAAAAAATTCAATTTCTGGAAAAACAGCGTAAAAAATATATATATTGGACATAATGTAATTTTAATTGCATTGATATATTTATTGATCTACCTGAAGTGTCGCAAACCGCAGGTTAAAAAATATTTTCAAAAATAAATATTTAATAAGCATTCGAACTTCACGTAAATGATTTTTCGTTAAAATTACTCTATATTCTAAGCTAAAAAGGACTATAAATGTGATTAAATGTAAGTATCTTAAAACCTGCGGTTTGTTACGCTCTCAAGGGCTTATAGCATAAATGTTGCAAATTTCATTGAATTTTATATAATTGTTTTGGAGATATCCCTGTTTTCGTGCAAAAATAATCGTGAAAATTTCATTCTTCAAAAAAACACATTTGAAAAAATATACTTATAAGTTACATAAAGTAAATATTAAAAAAACAACTTAAAATTCTCCAGTTTTATATGTTATTCCTTCTTCAATTTTTATATTTCTTTTTTTCGAATGGCTCTAAGTTTTCTTCTGCAGGTTTTTGCTGTTGCCAATGAGTGACGTTTTGAATCTGCAATGCGCTCATTATCGAAGGTTTTTTTGTCCCCGTACAGTAATAGCCCGAAACAATACCCATTTCATTTAATATGTAAATTAATCCCTGGAAGCCATTATTAAACTGCACAACAGCAATATAAGCTCCTAAACGCAATGTTTGATGCTCAACGAAAACTTCTTTTGGTAATATCTGCCACAAAATTGCATTAAAACTTTCGTTCTGATTTTGAGTTGTGCCGTGTAAACATTTCTTTGAAAGATTTCTATCACACAAATCCATATAAACTGGCTTTTTCGTGTTAACAATGTTTCGTGGCAGTCCCAAGCATTTATCCTGATACACAATATTCGAAGCTTTAGCCCGTTGAAATTTACACCAACTTTCAGCTCCGACAGGGCACTGTCCATGTATTGGCTGATGTTTAGATGGGCAACAATGAAAGAAGGCAGCAATAACAGCAGACTGCATTTTGTCCAAGTTCCCAATATTGCTTCGAATATCAATTCCACAGTAATTCTGTAGCTTAATTAAACCATCAGTCAATTTACCTTTCCCCTCGAGTCCTTTATTTCTGTTTTTCAATTTTCGAAGCCTTGTTCCAACTCTTTTTTGAATATGCCCTATACATTCTAGCTTCGTAACAGAACCTTTCCCGTAAATGTTCTTCACGGTATCAAAAGCTTTGGAATCTCCATCCCCATAAGAGTCAGTGTATCGTAACATTCTATGATCTTCCGACCTCTCAAAAATACGATTAGCCCCAACCGGTTCCATACTGGATGAAGATCCTTTATAATGATTACACCGCAATTTCACATTTTGTTGCTCCGTCTTTGAATTGCATTTTCTACAAAACTGAGATAAAGTTTCAAAGTCAACAATTTTCCCAGAGTATCGACAGATATTGCACTAACACAAACATTTAGCGAAGAAAAACCACGACGCTGCCAGGTACCATCCACCGAAACACCACAATTTACAGTATCATGTATAGATTTTAATTGCCTAATACCTTTTGCTGCGTCATTCATTATTTTTTCTCCAATGGAAGTAGCAGCACTGAGGAGTTTTTTCCCTTCTTGTTGGTGGAATTCAAGCTTTGAGAGAAAGGGAGGTAGATTCAAAACAGCACAAAGTTTTCTTCTGCTGAGACACCTCTACCAATCAATCTTAAGCCATAAACAAAACGAGTATTGAGTTTATTCATTTTGTCTAACTTTTTAGAAGTACAAAATGCCGATATGAAACTGCAATTTTTGCAGTGCAAAGAAAAGTTTGAAGATAATCCAAACCTTGAATCTTCCACAAGATAAATTCTTCCTGCTGTACACTCTTTAGTTGGGCAAAACAATAAGAAAAAATACCAATTAAAATTTCCAGATCAATCAACCTGTTTCCAGTTAAATGTTCTGTAATACATTCATTATCATTTACCTGATTGCAATGCTGCAGCTTCAGTGAACTGGCGGTCATAATTTCTTCCTTGCATGAAGCAATTTCAGTGCATGTATTTTGATTTCCATGAAAATTTCTTTTACGGGGACGATATGAACGACATTTACCCATGATTTCAGGTAAAATAAATTTAAGATTAAATTAAAATAATTTAGATTCTAAAAATAAAGCAAAATATAGAAAAAACAGAATTAAGATAGGCGTGGTAAATCTAACGTCGAATGTAAACAAACACGGAATAGTGATAGTCTTAAAATACCATTGCCAATCGTTTGCAACAAAATTGTTTGAAATAATTATTAGCAAACTGTGACTTAGTAAGCAGATAATTAAAATTTTGGGTTTTGAAATTCCATTTTAGGGAAATAATAATTAAACACTGCATATGTCGCTCACTTCCGGTTTCATTTTCAGCTACTATGACTTATTAAAATTGCTATATCTAGTATTCTAATTTACGTAAAATTAAAATAAAGTCTGTTTTGGAATCTTAAAGGTTGGGGCTTTGTTTTACAATCATAAAAAAAATTCGACCTTTTTGTCAAAAAACACTTTTTTAACCTAGTCGGATACCTTTAAGTGTACGAAGACTTGTGGCGTAATTTTTCAGTAGCTTTTTGGTTATTAATTTTTAAAAATAATAGTTAAACTATTTTTAAAAAATTGATTATATCATTCCATTAAGAACAAATAGCAGATATCATTAAAAAAATTACAATTCCAATATATTAATTTTTATTTGTCGAAAACATTAAATTTTATAGGTAATTGCAAGTGTACGCACACTTTTGTTGTCCACTGTATATAAATAGTCATACAGTAAAGAATAAAAATAGTAGGTAATAAATAAATAAAGAAGATAAGAGAGAAAACCTTTAAAAATTAGGTTTACTTATATATTCAATGCTACTTTAACAAATTTCTGTTGTTTTTATTTCATGTTTAAATAACAAGATTTCCTAACTTTACAAAACATACTAATTGTTTCAAAAGAAAATTTAAAAAAGAATCATTTTTGCAATGGAACTGTTTTTGAGCGTTTAATATGCAAACAAATTTCTGATATTTTAATCTTTTCAACTACACTCAAAATATTATTCTAAGACCAGTTCAAAATTTGAACAAGCCGAAAACTAACATTAAAAATTTGTTTTGTATGTATTCTTTTTAAAATGTGTTATTGTATTTGGGACTTTTTTATGTTGAGGAAGAGCCGCTCAATTTGTATCTCATTTACTCTATCTCTATAATGTAACGAGACGTAAGAAGATCTAATAGACGGACAACCACATTTGAATGATACTCGCTCTGTTTGGAGATTTTGACGTATTTTTTAATTGTTTCCAACATCAAATATTGAAGACTTCCCGTTTTTTTTAAGTGAAGCTTCTTTGCTCACGGAGTGAATGGAAAATTTGCCCAGTTTTGCGTAACAGGGAGAAAGCGAACGGAAGTAGTGATTTCCCTCGGATCCCCCCCCCAAATCGTCGCAATGGGGAGGAGATAGCGAGTGGGAGATACCCTGTGACTTGCTTCATATCCTAGACAAAGTTGGACGATTGCCCGCCTTTGGTCGAATTCCCTCCCCCCCCCCTTTCTCACCAGACCAGGGAACATCTGTCAACGGTTATATGTGTTGCAATGTTTGCGTTACGGTGTAGACAAAATAGCTCTTGCAGCAAAAGCGTGCATTTTTAAAATATGTCCTTAGATTGTTGGCCACATGGTGATGTTTTCGGCTGCTAATTTGTTTTTTTTTTTTAAATTTTCATTTGCGTTGAATTATTATTGATTCTAATCAGAATGCCTAAATCAAATGCACAAAGAGGAAAAGAGTTTCGTGAAAGAAAAAGAAAAGAAAAACTAGCAGAAAGTCCAGTCGAAAAAGTGATAAAAATAACAGAAAAATAGTGCAAATTCATCAAGCGCTACTGCCAAATCTCGATCAGAGTATATGAGAGAATATCGAGCACGGAAAAGACATTTTCTTAATGCCGAGTTTAATGACTGATGATGGGAATGCTATTGAGACTCATCTAATGCCAGCACAGATTAATACGGTCTTTGTGAACCACCCTGTGCAGTCAGCAAGTACAGAGGCCTCAACAAGTCTACAAACTCTTACAAGTCTCTTACGTTACAGACTATGATTCCCATAAAAATGCTCACAAAGAGTTCTAAAAGCGATTCGTTGATAATCCTTTCGGTCACGGGTGTTCGGTTTGTGATAGATTATGGTTTAGAGATGATTTGAGAACGGGGGCCTGTTGCTGAGCATAAAAATATTTTACAAAATATTTTACCGGGAATTAATTTAGAAGACGTTAAAGCGTGCTACAATTGCCGACAAAGTTTAAATAGAAAAGTATACCAAATTTATCAAAATATAATGGTTTTGTATACCCAGATATTCTAGCACAACTTCCTACTTTGGATATGATATCAGAAAGACTCATTTCTCCATGAATACCTTTCATGCAAATTAGGCGATTGAGACATGTACACGGTCAGTTTGGAATATTTGGGCAAATAATCAGTTCCAGTATCCGTCAATACAATGGTCAATCGACAGCCATGGAATGTTGATGATGAGTACTATGTCAATGTTCACGTCAAACGGAGGAAAATTCACAGAACTAGTTATCTGATGGGTTTGGTTACTAAAAGAAACATCCAAACATGGTTGCAATATTTAGTAGCTACTCCACTGTACAGAATGTATGATGTTACAATCTATGATAGTTTCTTCAATTTCAAACAGCGTGCGTCTCAAGTTCTTCAGGATGAAATAAGTGAAAATATAACTATTGAAGAGAGTCTTACAGCCCAGCAACAGACGTTGTTATGGAATGAAGAGAAATATCTTCGTATTGGCTCTTGGAGAAGCGAATGTACCAAGAAGCTTGCTATTTGATGAACATGCTGAGGAGCTCTCTTTCCCAGCAATTTACTTTGGTCATTTTAGAAACTTCAGGGAAGGAGTTAGAGTTACACCATTCATGATGGCTACGAGTGAATTAAGATGTGTTGATCGTCGTGGAGTGACCCCACAGCATTTGCTTTAAAGGGCAATGAAAATTATGCGATTGAGAGTTCGGGATTCTCTTACGGTTGCCTATGAATTTTGAAATTTATTTGAATTTAATAAGTTCCCTTGCAGTGTTAATATATTTAGATGTATTTCTGCACTTACGACCAACGTCACCAAAGAAGTTTCACTTCTATCGCGTGGCATTCCACTCACCATTTTTTTTTTACTGAATTTGGTCATTTCAACTTGTTCGGATTCTTTAAAAGCCTTTGAAATTTTTTTTGTTATTTAATTCCTCATTTACTTTCCTCAAAGAGATGCTTCCACTAAAATAAATCCATTAAAAATATTAAAATTTTTTAGGTACATGAAGAAATATTAGAATCACGATTATTATTTTGGCGCTGAAAAAGAAGAGGCTATGGAATTTAATTATTATACTCAAGGAATGGGAGAAAAAACGAGCCTTACAGTAGTCGCAAATGATTTGTATATAACATCTGACATGTTATCGTGGCAAATACGCAATAGTGATTTTAATCCTGAAAAAATGCATCGGGTATGATTGGAAATAATTTTCTGTCGAATAAATATATCTTTAATGAAAACTTTATTTAATTAACACTAGGAGTAATGCAATTTTTTATCTAAAATATTTATCCTTGTTCAATTTGGGGAAGAGCGGAGACAATAGATTTATGAATACTAAAATATGACACATATACTTGTGATTTCAAAGTATTTTAAAAATCGTTGAAAAACAGCGTCAGTAACAGTACCACTGTTAGTTGTCGAAACATTTCGATTTGTGTTCATGTTGAGCTTGAGTTCATCTTTCAGAAAAGCTATGAGTGGCTCAGCTTCTGGCGAACTTAAGTTAACGTTAAAATCACCATTCAAAATCATGGGAAGCGAGTGAGTTTTTTTAAAAAAGAGCAGAACCACCTTCTGTATACGGTAAAAGTACAAAATGCAGGGAATCTTTAAATTTTTTTTAACTGTTTGATTCGGAGAAATGTATGCGACTACCGAAATGACTGTTTGTCCATTTTCAAATAAGCATTCTGCCGCACATATGTCCACAATATATTGACTAACAATATCAGCCCACTTGTTTGACGATCAATAATATCCATATATTACTTACTCGTATTTTTTTTAAAGAATTATGATCTTTGTCAGACGCTTAACAGAAAATATAGTTATAAATATATTTTACACATAACTTCAGATTTCATAAACAACGAGCCCTGACACTTTGACAATTGAGCGTAAGAATCGCAAGTTTATTCTGGATGAAGTCTAATATAATAAGACTTGCTGGTATGTGAGAAGTGAATTTAGATTCAAGTAAACGAAACCGAGTTTTTGAATTCCAATCTTTTCAAATGCTAAACTTAACAATATAAAACAAAAAGCTGGTGGCTTGATTGCTACTAAAGTTGGACCCCGATACGAGGGTAGCGAAGAGACACCATCAAGCGCATGTTTAAAAATTAGAAATATTAAGGAAAATAAAAAATACCCGTTTACTTAATTAGTTAGTTTTTTTAATCAAGAAATCTTTTTTAATCACAATTAAAAATTTTATATTGACAGCGACAGGAATTAACCTCAAAGTATGAAAAGGATTCGCACTAATTCCATATTACTTACTTGTATTTTTTTAAGAATGATGAACTTTGTCAGACGCTTAACAAGAAATATAATTATTAATATACAGTTTACACATATATAAATATATCCTCAGATTTCACACACAACGAGCCCTGAGACTTTGACAATTAATTGAGTGTAAGAATTGCAAGCTTATCCTGAATGAAGTCTAACAAGACTTGCTGGTATGAGCGAAGTGGATTTAAAGTCATGAAAACGAAATTGAGTTTTTGAATTCGAATCTTTTGAAATGCTACATTTAACAATATAAAAAAGAAACGAGCCTTACAGTAGTCGCATACGATGTGTAACATCTGACATGTTATCGTGGTAAATTCGCAATAGCAACTTAAATCCTGAAAAAAATGAAACGAGTATGATTGGAAATAATTTTTTCTATGGAATAATTATATCTTTAAAGAAAATTTTATTTAATTAACACAAGGAGTAATGCAATTTTTTTATCAAAAATAATTATTCTTGCTCAATTTGGGCAAGAGCGGTAATGTTAATTTATGATAACTATATATATATATATATATATATATATATATATATAATCAAAATTTCTCTACTCTCTATCTAAAATATTTATCCTTGTTCAATTTGGGGAAGAGCGGAGACAATAGATTTATGAAAACAAAAATATGACACATATACCTGTGTTTTCCAAGTATTTAAAAACCGTTGAAAAATAGCGTCAATAACAGTACCGCTGTTAGTTGTCGAAACATTTCGATTTGTGTTCATTTTGAGCTGGAGTTCATCATTCCAAAAGCTATGAGTGGCTCGGCTTCTAGCAAACTGAAGTTATCTTTAAAATCACCACTCAAAATCATGGGAAGCTAGTGTTAGTTTTTTTTTAAAAAAAAAGAGCACAACTACCTTCGGTATATGGTAAAAGTAAAAAATGCAGGATATCTTTAATTTTTTGAACCGTTTGATTCGGAGAAATGTGTACGACCGCCGAAATCACTGTTTGTCCATTTTCAAATAAGCATTCTGCCGCACATATGTCCCCAATATCTTGACTAACAATACCCAGTCCACTTGTTTGACGATAAGTAATATCCATATCTCGAGCCACAACATGTGATTCGTTCTGTTGACGATAGTTCGCACCACCAGCTGCTCTGTGGCCCGGTCGTTTAAATTGCTCGCAGCAATCGAAGTCAGGTATCAACAGAGGCGGATTAAGGTAGTTGGAGGCCCCTGGCGTTAGAGTCGAAAAACTGAAATAGTGAAAAGAGTCGCTTACTTTAAGTTCTCAAAATAAAATGTATTGCTATGATAAAACTCATCGACTAAAGAAAAATCTTAACTGTATATAAAAAAATTTAAAAACCTAACTTAAGAGCTTACAGTTTTGCTATAAAGTTTGATTTCTCTCTTTGGGAAATTCATCTATTATTTTTACCATATCTATTTTGTCCAGAACATTTTATTCTGTACATAATAGGGCCATGTTGTACAATTTGTCTTTCTCCATGGTACTTCTTAAATATTTTTAACACTTTTTAAAACTAAAAAAGATCATTCACCTGATGCATTCGATATCGGTATTCTTAAAAATATTTTCAAAATTTCTACATTAGGATTTTTCTTGCATCTCGATAAATTTCTAGCGGGTGTTTCATTGTATCTTTGTTTTCTTTTCATTTCTTGTTCGAAGGTGGTGTGGTTGGTTTGTCGCTGGCCTTTGCACTCATCAAGCTTGGGGCCCCTACCAGCGCTGGGAGCCCCTGGCGGCCGCCAGGTCCAACACCCGCTTAATCCGCCACTGGGTATCGAAACACGTTCGTCATTGTGTAACCACGTCTCTGCCTAAAGGACTTAGCTTCTTCTCTGATCCTAAAGTGAGAAAACAAAAACAAAGATCCCACGACCTAGACCGCAAGGGGTGGGGGATAGGGGGGAGCTCCTCCCGAAAAGACTGATAGATAAAAGGAACAAACAAGGCCGGACGTGTAATGCGCAATTTCGTTGGCAGCACCTATTCCTACTTTTTACAGCCTTGGAATTCAAATTCCTCTGTTTTGGGTTGCTATATTTGGCTCTCTATGAATTATTGGCTACTTTCAACATAATTAGAAAAAAAAAGTGCAATGTATTGTATTTTTTGAATATGCTGTGTTGAGTATGTGTGCATCTAATAACCTATTATCAATATTGTGCGTTTATTGTTTATAACATTACTACTTAACAATTTCAATGTTTTTTCAATTTTTGTTTGAATTTTAAGAAATAAATATGTTTTCATTGTTTATTTGTTGTATACAAGTTCACACACATTAGAAATATGGTATGTTTATAAAATAAGAATTACGATTAAATTTTTAAAAATATTAAGTGAAACTGGAAAAACAAATGTAGAACTGTAACTATATTGTAGACTTAAAATAGAAGAGTAAAATATTTTAGTTTATTGATATATTTTTGATTATTTGCAATTTTTAGTAAATTTTTATTAATCCTTATAGCATTTGAATCAGGTTTAGCAAATTTTTTCTAAACAGACACTTGAGGATTATTGTTACAAAATCCTTTTAACTTTTGCAGCTACAGATTCTAAGAAACATAACTAGAAAAATATTGATATATAATATAATAATTATATATATATATTATTCATAAAGAAAGAAAATTGTGTTTTATATTTATTTATATCATATTGACTGTTATAAAATGGTAGGAATTAGATGCATTGCCTTTTAAATACTGTTTAGAATTAAAATTATTTTCAGCTTATGCTAAACAAAAATTGACTTGAATTCCATATAATTTTTCAGTTAAAAAACAGTCCAAAATTATGTTTATATTGTGATTTAGCTAATATATAAAGGGTATAATTTATTTTTCAGTTCTTACTTTGCTGAAAATTCATTATAACCATTGTTCACAATAAGATTCATATTTCAACTATGCTTAAAACGTGTGATTAAACTTAAAATTCTGTAGTATAAAACTGAAAACATTTTTAAAAAATTATTAAAAAGTATAGTATTATAATCATTTCAATCATCAATAGTATTGATGTACTTTTTTTAAAAAAAAATTTTTAAAGTAAATTTCATGAAACAGTATTATTATTATTATTATTATTATTATTATTATTATTATTATTATTTTAGCTATATTGAGTAGAGATAATTTTAAAATAAGTTTTCAGTACTTCAAAATTAATTATTAATGGCAGGAAAATAATGAACTATAATGAAATGTAGAACTATAATGTACATCCTTCAAAAGTTATCTAGTGAAAAAGGAAGAAAGCCAATCAGTTTTTATTCTTTTTGTGTTCATACTTTTTGCTATTGAAAAGAATTGAATAATTCCATAACAAAATTTTCTTTGATGCTTTAAAGTTTGTACTTAACAGGAAAAAAAGTGAAAAATAAAGCTTCATATGCATTTTCAAAAATTAGCTTCAAAAATTTCCCCTTCATTTTGTTACAAGTAATCGTGAATCGCAATACAATCAACATCATATGTACCAAATATTCACATGCACACAGAAATTTGTAAAATCAAGAAGCTCCAAACAGTGTTATGCATGACAAATATTTATATCTTATTTTCGAAACATGTAATTAAAAGATTTTAAAAGTACAAATTTTATGTTTTATTTAGAAATTAAAGATGCAAAATCTTACATAAAAGTTCTTAAAAATCAATGCTGAAGCACGCCTAAAATACTTTGCAATAGTAAAATTCAAACATTTTAATTAATAAAACTGAACCGTAAAAAATATGTTATACAAAATTTATAAACACATTTCTGTTAAATTATATCTAGCAAAAAGTTTAAGTGAACATTTCGTATATAAATATAGATGCGATTTTTTTAAAATGAGCACTAAGAAATTTTTTCCCCTTAGAATACATACGAAAACTTAGGACTTCTCAGATTTTATAAATTTGGTTGTAATGGGCTTACAAAGGAAGGGTGGTCATCTATAAACTTTTTTAAGTACCACCAATTGTCTCACGGAAAATATTAGGGACCCTCTATAAAATCTGGTTTTAACCCCAAGCCGGATCTTACAAAGGATTACTTATTCGACATCAGTCAGTCTATATGGGGCCCCTTGAATCCTGGGCCTCCCTGTGATGCGGAGCTATACTTTAAGCCACTGAGTACTAGTAACATTTTTTTTAAAAAAATATATATAATATATTTTGACGGATTTAAGTATTAAATAAATGGAATTAACTGATTAAATTTGATGTTTTGTGAAAAGTGGTGAAAAATAAATTAGCAGCTCGCATCAATAGGATGACGTTTACTGTAACGACCATTAATTAAAAAAATTGAAGTTAATTTATTATTTTCAAGTCAAAATGTTAACATTCGTCAAAAACGTTTATATTCTGGATAATCTGTGCATGTTTTCACTAAATATTTCAACGTGGTTGACAATATCATATGGAATGCATACATTTATTCCTAATAATGTAAATGAAAATGACTTTCGTATTATATGCTGCATAAATTTGTAAGTCAGAAAATTTTAGTTTATTACAGTAAAGTATTTATACTATTTAAGGGATTTTCTCAAAATTTTCTTCCTTGAATTACTGATTTCAATACACATAACATATTCATTAAAGGTAATATTAGTACTATAAATGAATGGTTTGGAATCACAAACAACTGAAAATTTTAATTTGGATAGGCGACGCAGTACCTCGAATTTCTGAAATGCTAGTGCCAAATATGTGACACCGTATCTCGTTTCTCCCATCCATATTACGCCTTCTAAGGATTGCAAGGATCAATTTCGTTTAATATGAAGCATACTACGATATTCAAAACAAAGGGTCGTGAATGAAATCAAGATTCGAAACCATAGCGCATTTGGAAAGCCCATTTTTTTTTAGCCTGACCATAACTCAAATATAAATTCTAATGCAAGCAAATGAATATAAAAATTGCAATAAAACTTTCTAAACCTGATGAATTTTATTGAAACAGGTATGAAATGAAATAACTGGGGAGTTTGTGAAATTCATATATAGGATGAAATCATTTAATACAATTTATGGTGTTTTCCAATCGAAAAAAACCTTTTTATAATACTGAATTATCTGATGCCTTAAATTCATTTCATTTTAATTTTTTTAAAAAAATTTTCTTTTATATATTAGAAAATTACATTTAATGACAGATTCCAGTAATATCCTAAAATAATTTTTTTAAATAACACTGAGACTTCGACATTTATATAAGTGGCGTTCGAGATCTGATTCCAATACAAAGACAGAGACGGATTAAGTTAGTTGGAGGACCCTGACGGTAAAAGGTTTGAGGCCCATGAATTCAAGAGTAATAAACTAAAACAGTGAAAAGGTTCGTTAAAC